>JAWNOR010000124.1:0-24804 GCA_035045885.1 Drosophila borealis | reverse complement strand
TTTGAAAATTTTTTTAAAGTTCTGATGTTATTTGGTTTAAAATTCCTGTCATGCATTCATTATTAATTAATTTTTTTGTTTCTTTGCTATAAAATTTTTTGTCTTGTGTAAATTATTTTTCATGAGCTATTTCTGTCAAAATGTTATTCTTTTCGTCTGGGTATGGAATTATTTCAAATACCGGGTTTCTTTATTATTTCTCGTTGAATAAGGGATATTATCAGTATTTCGTTTGTATCTCATTTAAACCAAGTAGAAGTTTTTATATTCAACAATTTCTCTAAATTAACATGCAACAAATAGTCATGTTTTAATAATTTTGGGCTGAAAATGCCTAATCTTGTGAGCTGCATTCCCATCTCTTTGTCTTCTATATATTCTGTAAAGTGTTGTAAGTTAAATATAAGGATATCTAATTTCTTTCCTTTTTCTGTCTCTTGATTTAGTTCGTTCATGACTTCTATTCCTTTGTTTATAGCTTCTATTATGTGATTCAATTCGTTAACCTGAATTTCCGCTAAGCTGTTTTTTTTTTGTTTAATTTCTGTTCTGTCTTCTTGGTATAATGTTCCAAATGAGTATTTGTGTACTGTTCCTACTTTGTTTACTAAACCTCTTTTGCTGCGTTTGGCTATATATAAGCCGTTTATTTCTCTATTTATTTTGTTTCTACTAGGCATTCGATTTGTATTAGGTTATTAAATTTCTTACTTTGTTCAATGAAATTGTTAAAAGTTTCTTCGGTTTTTGTTATGTTAGCCGTTAAACAATGGTATTCGTGATCTTTCGGAATGTCTATGGTTCCTGTTTTGAATATGAGATAACCATTATGGGCTTTAATAGGATTAATTTCAACGCTTTGTGCTTTTATATGGTTTACAGTTATTGATAGTAATATTATAATAATTAGTTTAAGCTGGTGCTTGTAAGTTCTGGTCGCTGTCTGTTGTTGACCTGTAATTGTTATATTTACTTTGATTAGTCTTCTTTTTCTTTTTGAATTTGGTTTTGTAATGTATTATCTTACTGCCTCTGTTTGTTTCCTCAAAATGTTTATCGTCGATTTGTCTTAGTTCTCCTGTTTTCTTGAACGGGGTTGTTGTCTTTGATTTAACTAACGGTGATTGTTTGTATCTTGTGTCAATTTCATAATTTGTTCGTTTTTTGTTGAGGTTATTTATTAGTTTTTCTTTAAAAGCTTGAATGTCATACTCTGGTGTACCTGTGTATATGAATAAGTCCGCTGGTGTTCTGTTAGTCGTTTTGTGTTTTGTCTTATGATTGTATGTGCCAGGGTGTCAGTGTGTGTGGTCGAACAACTACAGAAGCTGAGTCTAAGCGTCCCAGTTACTACTTAGAGGTCAAAGCAGCTGCGCAATCAAGAAGATTCGACACTATCTGTTGGGGATCCAATTTAATCTTGCCACTGACTGTGTACCGTTTAAGCAAAAAACAACTAAAGCAGAAATACCGAGAGAAGTTTCCCAGTGGTCCTGTATGTGGAGGACGTCAAATTCAAGGTCGTACATCATCTAGGTGATAGCATAAGACACGTGGAGTGTCTCAGCCGTTTTCCGTAGACGTGCATGTACGTGACGACAGAGTTAAAAGCTCGCATAAAGAGTGCGCAATAAGATGACGAGTTCAGCAAAGCCATAATAAAGATCTTAAAGCAACAAATAAAGATCTTAATCACAGCCTAAGATTTTGTGTGGCCCTACAAAGAAAATTTTGGTTTTGCGAGGCTCGATGTATTTTCAATTGGTATATGTGTATATATATATAATTAAGTTTTTCACGTTTAGTTACTTTAAAAAAATATATTTCAATTCTTTATTTTCACTAACGGCTACTTCTTGTATTGAGTACATTCAGATTTGCCTCCCGAATATTAACTAACACATCTATCTGTTGCGGTCGCTTAGCAAATTTCGTTTTGAGAGAGCTTGAGTCAAAATTAGGTGAAGTTTGAGCTGCGTCAGCAATTATGCGTGGGATAGTACTCTGATGGGAACATTGAAAGTGGCGTGATATTTAGGGTGAATTGTTTATGTCTACCAAAGGGGGACAGTTTGATCTTGACCAATGTCGATGTTATCATCAGGCTTTTTGTTTACAATATTGGACATGTTTATACTTATACTTATGCTTGTGTGCTAAGTTATGTTAAAGGGTGGGTGCGACTATGGATATGTCACTCCCCCAACCATTAGAAAAGTGCCTGTCCTCAGGTGTTTAAGTTTGGGTATAGTGTAATATTTTCTTCTTTTCCAATTGGTGTATGTTCTATTTTTGTAGGTGTTTCTTCTACAATTGGTTTTTTATATTTTATTATTAATTTTTTAGGTTATATGTTAAATACAGTGTTACATCTTACATCTTACTCTTTAAGCTGGTTCTCATAAAAATCAGCGAATCTGGAACATTAATTTCTATATTCTGTCTAATACGAATATTTTTCAATCTTGTGTTTAGAGATTGTATAACTCTCTGTTTGGCTGGCTCGAGGTCCGGGGTTTTTTTATCCAGGACAAAATGAAAACGCAATTTGTTTAATTTTAATATAATATAATTTCGGCTGCACTTCGGCAACCGTATTCAGGGCACTAGCCCAAAAACAAAAAACAATTAACATTAAAATACATTAAATAAAATTAAAATAAATGCTTAAACAATTTAAAAAATTTTAAAAATTTAAAAGACATACATTATTTTATACGTCTGCGTTCTTTGACGTAGAGAATGAAACTGTTTGACAATTCAATAGATGTCTGCATGAGTGAGCGCAGTTTTCTGTGTCTGTTATGTATTAAATGTATAAATACACTACAGAACACCTACATTATGGTACGTTATTCTTTGAAAAGGGGAGGTGTAGTGTGTATATTCATTAAATAACACGCTGTATTTAAATACATAAGTATGCGACACTTTGTTTGCATACAATAACAAACATAAAGCCAAAAACGGAGAGGCACTTGAGTTTTTTGACTCAGACTCATATTTCGCAGCGCGGACCCCTAGTAATCTAGCTGGCCGTACCATATACCAAGAGTACCATATATGTACTCACTAATGCATGCACATACCACACACACTCTCTCTCTCTATTTTAATTATGCTCTGCTGCGACAGAGCCTTACATATAATAATACCTATATCTTAGATTTTGAAGCGGATAGAGTTACGAATAAAGAACATTTTAAATGATTACAAACCAGCACTGATGTGCATGATCTTTTTCTCTACACTTACAACATTTACTCTTGTTTTATAGAAAATTTATCAATATCCATCGCTACCCCGAAGATCTGGGATAGAATCTCGCGGCCAATCATATGCATAACAACGTGCAACAAAATCTCTAAACAACATTTATATTACTTTGAATTTTGGGATGTACTACAAATAGAATTGTTCCTTAACCAGAGAACATTCAGCTTCAGGGTCAAAGGAAAATGGAATAGACCAACGTAACAAATTATTATCAATTTGTACCATGTGAGCCAACCTACAGATCTTTTGTCTTCCACTTAGACATAAGTAGAGTCACAATTCAACTGCCATATTCAGCAACAACTTCTCCAGACTTTCGACGCCCGTTCAAAAAATGCATTAGAATGGCAGCAGACGTCTCAATGCCCACGAAGCTTTGAATGAACAACTCTTTAAACTGCCGGCAAAGATTATCTGTGACACCCACAGTGACGCACTGACCTCTAAAGCCTTGCTTAAAGATATGACTAGGGCGCTGTCCTCGAGCACGTTGGATGAAGCGTTCGCGTCGGCGCAATCAGGATTAAAATTAGGCAAAGTAACATGTGAAGCACTCCCATTCACTGGTGCCCTTGGTGTCTGGATGGCTTTAATTATTTCCATCAAATTCCGGTTGTGTTTCTAGCTTCTAGCGCTGCAAGATACTGATCTGAGCTATGATCTTTAGGCGAAGCAGATCCCACTTCTGATGTCGGAGTATAGTGATGGTTATGATTTTTGATTTTTTAAGAGCTATAGGAAAAACAATATATAAAAAACAAACACGTAAAATTCAGAAAAATGCATGAAAATGCGGTCCATATAATTTAATGTTTCGGCCGGTATTTCACGAATAAATGCTTCAATGTTGTCTTCCAATGCGTCAATTGAAGTGGGCTTGTCTGTATAGACATGAGCTTTAACATAGCCCCCAAAAAATAGTCTTAAGGCGTTATATCGCACGATCTGGGTGGCCAATTGACCGGTCCGGCCACCATTCGCAGTTACGTTACGATTCGCAGCATCTTTGAAGAAGTACGATCCAATGATGGTAGCTTTTGCAATTCTTCTGGCTGATCTTCACTCCAAATCGACGAAAATCGAAGTGGATCTTTGGTCAACTTTCCAAGAGCCCATTCACCAAAATTAAGCCGCTTCAGTGGGTCGATTAAACTAACCATAAAAATGGAAGAAGCGCGCGATGATCTTTCTTAACAGAGCGCGCATTTTGATAATAAAATTCAATAATTTGCAAGCGTTGTTCGTTTGTAAGACGATTCATGGTTAAATTATAGACCAAACTGAAGATGTTTGACAGTGAAACAAAATACGAAACGTGCGCCAGCTGTTTAAACCAGAGTTGCCAAAAAGATAATAGCTAAAAAATCACCCTTTACATTCGCACAAAAACATTATACCCATTTTACCCATTTTAATTGGTTTCAGGGTATAATAATTTATGTAGAAATGACTAATACTTACGCAAAAGAATTGATAAAAGAATATATATGCACAAAGAAATATGTAATATACTTCCACAATGAATCAGACTTCCTTATATTCTCTGCTTATATTGAAGTCGTGAGTGCGAATAACCTAATTTAAGTTATGCCTGTTACACCCACATTTTCAAAGAAACATTACTTTCCGGATTATCAAATCAATGTTGCAAAAACTGAGCATAAAAATACCTAATTTAATCCCAGAGATAAATACGCCATGGTCTTTTACATGATCTTAAAAAAATTTCGTTCTTGCGAAGATATATACTCAATATACGCCACTTTAATAGAAATCAAGGTTCAGCTTTTATATGCACTGCACTACAATTATGGTTGAACTCAGAAGGTCTAATCTCTATATAAAACTGTTTGTCCTGACTGACTGACTTATTGACTGAGTGATTGGTGATTAACACAGCCCATGCCGTTAAAGCAATAGCTGAAATTTTCACTGTAGCTACCTTTGTGATGAAGGTGCACGTGAAAAAATTCGAATATATGAAATAATCGGGAAAAACGGTTGTTTAAAACTTTTTTGCTTATCATCCGATCGGCATCAAGCTCATTTTCAATGATCATTGTTCAGGGGGGTGAGCGCTTGAAAACTGTGGGGCGGCAGACTTCAGTAGCCGCCTCTCGCGTTCAGTGTAACGCTGTAATCACGCTCCCCGTCGGACACGTGGAAACGGGTGCGCCGGCATCGGAACCGGCGGACTTGTGCCTCCCTCGCGATCAGTTCCACCACGCCCGGAGACAGCAGCGTTCCGCGAGGAAACACTCTCCAACCCACAGGGGTCGCATCGGGCACGGGTTCCTCGGTGGGACTGGGAAGGACCCTTCTGGCGCTCGCGGGGCGAACGCGGCACGCGCAGCTGCGATCCTCCTGGCTCCTCGGTCTCCGGACGAAACCTCTTCGTGACTGACGACGACACCCCCTCGGGACTGGGTCGGCGTTGGCCTCCACTCCGGCGACGCTTGCCCCGGGTGGCTCTCTGTCGGCGGTGGCGGTTGCGTCGGCGCTTTCCGCTTGGGCCTTCCTCGGTACCCCCCCATTCGCGCTTTGTAAGGCGAGGATGGGGTTTGTTGGTTTCCACGGGAGTTTTCGGGAGGTAGCGCAGCGTTATCCGGGGAAACTGGCTGTCCGGATCTACCTCCAGACGATGAGTGGCGAGGCGGTGGCGGAATTCCGGTTCGTCCTTGTCGTCCGTCGTTGGCGGGTCCCTTCCCGCTAAGGGTTCTGGATCGCGGCTCGGCGGGTCTGCTTCCCAGCTGTCTGCTCGGATTCAGCCCGGTGCCTCCGTCGGTAGCGACTCCGTGTCTCCGGCCGACGGAGAAATTTCTTCTCCGGCCGACTCTACCGCCACGACCTCCTGCGCTGGTGGTGTGTGCTCCCCCGTTTCGAGCGGTATGGACTCCACGCGCCTCCACGAACATTGTCGTGACCTCGACTGCCATTAGCATGACCATCCCCGTCCAGCCTTTCCATGACGTTGGTCCGCCGGGAGTATAGGGTATGGCGGAACTGATGATGCGGCCCCTCTTGCCGCTCTCTTTGGTAATACTCGCGCCCCCGACGCGGGTCACGTGGGCGGCCTCCGGCTCCCGGCCCGGGGAAAGGCTCGGTATCTCCGCTGCTGACGTCTTCGTCTGACGAGATGTCGATAATTTCGGGTTCCATCTGTAAATTCAGCTTATTTGTTAACTTATTCGTTACTTAGTTATTAATGCCCTATTCTCTCAGTGCGGCTCACATTTTTCTAAGCCTACTCTTATTAATGTTGTTAGTGTTAACCTTATCTAAACTTAATTATAATGGTTTCGTTGGGCGACGGGTGTCGCTCTCACCCTTTGCATACTCGTCGGCATCCATGCACCCCGGGTCTTCCCCTTCATCGCCCGTCGTCTTTTGATAGAATGGCTTCAGTTGCGAGATGTTGGCCACCCTTCTCTTATGCTCGCCTGGTTTCACCAGCCGCACAATATTGGGGGACATGAATTTGACGACCCTGTAGGGACCGTCACATTTCGGTGCCAACTTTGCGGGGAAACCTTCGGCAGCGTTCGACAACTGGTGCTGCCTCAACAGGACCATCGAGTTCAACGAAGGCCGCCACTCTCGTCTCCGCAAGTTGTAATGCCGGCCCTGGTCCTTTGATGCGCGCTGGAGGTTGCTGTGGACGATATAAAAGATTTCTTTTAACCTATCCGCCTTTGTCCTAGGGTCGAGCGCACTAGTTGCGGACCCCGGAGTTACCTGATCGTACAGAGCTGCGGGTAACCGAGGTTCTCTGCCCTGTATCAGGAAAGCAGGACTGAATCCCGTTGAGTCCGCCATACTGATGTTGACCGCTAGCGATATCTCGGGCAAAAGCTCGTCCCATGAACTCTGATGGCCCTCGATAAATTGCGCTATCATGGTCTTTACAGTCCGGTTGGTCCTCTCAGTGGGATTCTCTTGCGGACAGTACGGGGCGGTGTACTGGATCTCTACACCCAGGGACCCCAACAAAGACTTGAAACTCCGGCTCGTAAACTGTACCCCGTTGTCGCACACGAACTTCCTAGGTACCCCGAACCTACTTAGAATCCTTTTTCGAAACGCGGTCTGTAAGTGTGCCGCTGTGGCTCTTCTGAGAGGGACCAGTTCCACCCACTTCGAGAAAGCGTCATGGAACACCAGTAACATCGTGTTGCCATGTCTCGACCGTGGAAGGGGTCCGACGAAGTCCGCGCAAAGTACCGCCATCGGCTCTGCCATCTGCCTCGTCAGCATGCGACCAGCCGGTTTGAGTTGCTCACTCTTGAATTTTTGGCAGTCTTCGCAACACCTCACGTATTTGGCGGCATCGCGGAACATACCCGGCCAGTAGTACCGCTGGGCTAACCTCGACACCGTTTTTCTGACACCTTGATGTCCGGCCGTGGGAGCATCATGACACTCCCGCAGTCTCCTCTGGCGTTGACTACTGCCTACGCATAGTTTCCAGGGGATGTAGTCCTCGTCGTCTGTCCGGTGACCCAAATGCCTATATAACTGTCCGTTTTCTTCGGTGTAATCCGGGAACTTGGCTGGCTCTTCGGCGATTCTGGCACGCATACTCGCGACCCATTTGCAGGGGGCCTCGGCCACCACTGCTTGCTGACAGGTCTCTAGAGGACTCTAGATGGACGTCAAATTGGAACTGTTGCAGTTCTAACGCCCATCGCGCGATTCTTCCGGACGGACTCTCGATTGAGTTGAGCCACTTGAGTGCTAGATGGTCCGTTATCACGTCGAACCGGTACCCTTCTAAGTAGCAGCGCAACTTCCGGATCGACCACACTATCGCCAGGCACTCTTTCTCAGTGGCGGAATAGTTCACCTCGGCCTTCACCAACTTCCGGCTCGCGTACGGCATCACTCGCTCTTGTTCATCAATCGTCTGCGTCAACACTGCGCCGAGGCCATACTCACTCGCGTTAGTCTGCAAGACGAACTTGGCGGAAAAGTCGGGGCAAGCCAACACAGGGGCAGTCGTCAAGCTATCCTTCAATTGACGCAATGCCTTTTCCTGTTCTTGCTCCCATGCCCATTTCCGCCCCTTCCTTAAGAGCGCTGTGAGTGGCTGTACTTGAGTCGCGAAATTGGGGACGAAGCGCCTGTACCATGACGCCATCCCGAGACACTGCCGCAGTTCTTTGCAATTTGTCGGGGCCCTCAGGTTTCGTATCGCCTTCACTTTCTCTGGATCGGTACGTATTCCTTCCCCGCAAATTACATGTCCAAGGTAGACTAACCTCTCCCGGAAGAAGCTGCTCTTTTTCCTATTTAACCTGAGATTGGCCGCCCTTAGCCGGCGGAATACCTTCCTCAAATTCTCTACATGCTGTTCTTTCGTTGCTCCTATTACTACGATGTCGTCTAGGTAGGCGAACGCATGAGGCTCCATTTCCGGTCCTATTACTGTATCCAATGCCCCGAGAGGTCGCCCCCCCCGCGGGGAGACCAAATGGCATCACCCGCCATTGGAAGAGACCTCTTCCAGGGACTGTGAACGCCGTACACTCCCGACTATCGGCTGCCATCGGTATCTGCCAGTACCCGTGCTTCAAATCCAGAGTGGAGATGAAGCGGGCGTGACGCAACCGCTCCAGAATGTGGTTAATACGAGGCACAGGATAAGCGTCCGGAATGGAATGCGCGTTGAGTTGTCGGTAGTCAATACACATACGCCACTCACCAGTCTTCTTCTTGAGGCTCGATGGCATTTGCCCGGATCAGCTCATCCCCTTGCTCGTCAATCACCCTCTGCATGGCCGGATCTTTGGGATAGTATCTCTGTTTCAACGGCTTGTCGTCCTTCAGCCGGATTCTGTGCTCCGCGATGTGCGAGACTCCCTGCAGCCCCTCGAAGAGTGCCAGTTCTGACTCCAGAAACTCCCTCAGTTCTGGATCCAGATCCGCTGGCCACTCCGCCTCTTCGATGCCGTTCTCGCTCCCTCCTGGCACCACTTCGACTCCAGATAGAGCTCGCTGATCGCTCGACTCTGGCAGTCTCTCCTGGCCCCCTGTGTCCGTGTGGATTCTGGCCATTGCTCCTACTCCGTCCTTTCCCTGGCACGTTCCCGCCGTGCCGCTTCCGTAGCCAGCATAGGTCCGCCTTTGCAGCTCTACGCGCCGCCTCTTGGGTTCTTCAGGCTCTCGATCTGAGCCGGACTTTACTTCCCTTTTCCTGACCTTTTCCATCATGTGCCGAGCAGGTGCTCCCCTTCCATGACCTGGGAGACCTTCCTCAGACTCTCCCTGTAGCCGAGCAGGTGCTCCCCTTTCATGACCTGGGAGGCCTTGCTCCGACTCTCTCTGTAGCCGAGCAGGTGCTCCCCTTTCATGACCTGGGAGGCCTTGCTCCGACTCTCTCTGTAGCCGAGCAAGTGCTCCCCTTTCATGACCTGGGAGGCCTTGCTCCGACTCTCTCTGTAGCCGAGCAGGTGCTCCCCTTTCATGACCTGGGAGGCCTTCCTCCGGCTCCTCGCTCATTCCTGGCCCCACGCCTTGTGCCGTCACTGTGTCTAGGACCAGTTCCGCCTTGCCGCATCGTATTGTAGTGCCCATTGCACCCAAGAAATCCATACCCAGGATTACGTGGTCCAACATTAAAGGCATGATGAGCATCGTCATGCTGATAGTTTTTCCTCCTAAGCTGACGTCTACTCTCGAGGCTTTCTCCACCTCTAGGGTGGACCCATCTGCCAGGCGGATTCGTGCCTGTATCTCCTCCACTCTTCCCCGAATCGTCCACTTGCGTACGCAGTCTTCACTCATAAAGCTACGAGTGGCTCCAGTATCGATCGTGGCAGGCATCGTTCGCCCGCCAATCTCCACCGTAGCGACGATTCGGCCCCCGTTTTAGTGGGTGTCCTACTTCTGGGTTCCGTGTGTATCGGCGCCTACCCGATCCTGACCCGGGCGACGCCGTTGCCTGTTTCCCGCCTCCGCGCGGCGAACACTCCTGACTACTTCTGCCCCGGCTTCCACATACACATAGACGGGGCCCTTGGCATTCCCTAGCGAGTGCCCCTCTTGCCCGCACCTACGACACGCTCGTAGCGGATCATATCCATTCAAGGCCTCTTGGCTCATCATCCGATGGGCCACCTCTGCGTGAGTTATGGCGGGTGGGGCGGGGACCCGGTTTTCCACAACGGTCGTTCCGCTGGGATCAGATCGGTACGGGTTGACGTGTCCCCCCGGGGGCTGTGCCGCCCTCGCCCATTCCGCACCATTCGAACTCGAGACGCCCTGGCTCAAAGGTCGGTTTCCTGAGTCCTCCACCCTCTGCCTCATGACTGTCTCGTACTCCACGGCCATTTGCGTAAGCTGGGACAACGTTGAAAAACGGCATTCTCGTCGGCGCCGGCTCGTACCTCTTCGCCTATGTGCTGCCTACGGGACCGGATCTCGTCCTCAAGCCTCTCGAAGTAACGAGGGGGTAAGAAAAATTCCAGGAAACCCCTCCTAAACACGGCACATCCCTTAGCCCACTGCTCAGAAACCAGCGAGCCGCCCTGTCGCAGAACACTTCGCTCATCGCCCTGGGCATTCGGTCGAGGGCGTTAGGTGATGGCGCGCTCCTCGAGGTCTTCCAAGAACCCAAGGGGGTCGGAGCGGCCATCCTATCTCAGGCCCCACTTCCGAACTTGCTCCGGAACGTTGGGGAGTGGCCTCGCTTCCGAGTGGGGGTACAGTCTAGTGTGGTGAGGATTACTACTCAGTTCGGCAAGGGGCCTCCCTCCCTCTGCGTTGACCGCAGTTGCTCGGCGTTCTTCATTCCCACCGAGAGCAGGAGCCGCCTCCATGCCCGAGACGGACAAGCTCGGGGTGGGCGCCTGCAAACGCCCGTACAACTGGGAGCTCCTGAGGTCAGGCTCTGACTTTTGACGTGATCGCCCGCCAAAGTCGGGTGGGACGCCCCATGATGGCGGCCTAAGAGTTTTGGCGTACTGAGATTCCAGCTCGCAAGCCGAGCCCAAATCTCAGTTGAGTGACCGCCATCCTGAACGTAGGTGGACAGCCGCTTACGCAGCTCCTCCACGCGCCCCTCCTTTTCCAACCCGAACTCATGGGCGATCGCCACTAGCTCCTCTTTGCGTCGCTGGTGAATCCAACGGACGCCTACCCCCGGGTTTTGGCACTCACCTGCCTCCATCCTTTATTTTATACCTTCTTGGTAGCCGACGTCGCTGTTTCCCTCTCTTCCTGTTTTGGGGCTTCCGTCGTTTCTTTATTATTTTCTCCCCTTTTTGATCAGTTTGGTGTCTTTGTCACTTTACGCCGATCTTACTCAGCTCCTTTTGGCTTTCTGTTTATTTTGCCTTTATTTCTTCCACCAAACAAAAATAAAAAAAATTCAAAAATTTTTGGTTTTCCAAAAACTCAACAAAATGTACTTAAATTTTTCCTTTTCACTTTTAGGCCTTTTTTTTTTTTTTTTTTTTTTTTTTTATTTAATTTTTTTTTTTTTTTTTTCCCCAAAAAAAAAATTCCCCCTCCTTTTTCCCCCCCCCCCCCCCCCCCCCCCCCCACCCCCTTCCCATTCCCTTCCATTTCTCCTCAAATTTCAGGTTTCTTTCCTTCTCACTTCAAAAATGTGAGCATCCTGACCTAACCATGCCTAACTCGGCTTCGGTACACCTATACTACCGGACCGTGGCCTCACCCCAATTGCACCTTCGGGCCGTGGCCTCGTACCAACTACACTAGCGAGCCGTGGCCTCACACCAACTACACTATCGGGCCGTGGCCTCGTACCAACTACACTATCGGGCCGTGGCCTCGTACCAACTGCACTATCCAAACACCAACCAGTAATGCCCACCCCGGGACCACAATCTCGTACCACATGCTCCTACTCCAGGTTAGGTCGAACATCGGTTAACTCCGATGTTGGGGCAAACCGAGTCACCAGAAAACAAAGAACTATCCAGTTTCCTCTCGATAATTACAACACATGTACTTTATTCACTTCTTATTTACCACTAATTTATAATATCTCGCGATCTAAGCCCTGCCGCACTGTCTTGGAGCCCTAGCGCTCCGCTACACATTCTATGCTCTTTCTCGTCTCGCGATGCACATCTACTCACCCTTAACGATCATTCCAAAAGTGCCGGCGCGCTCGCCGGCGAGCCATGCACTTGCCTCGGCCGCTCAACTTCGCCGCGAGCTTTCGCAACTTCTCCTCGGAGCTTTCGCTCTTCACCGCCGAATTGAAGTTGCGCTCTCGAAGACGGTGTTGAACAGCCGATCGACACCGCACGGTTGCAGCGGCGGCCGGCGGTTAAATTCAAATTTGCTCTTATTAATGATAACATTTGTGGCTCCTTGCCTCTTTACTCATCTAATACGAAATAATAATATCTTTGACGGCTTCTTGCCTCTTACATAACTAATACATAATAATAATATCTTTGATGGCTTCTTGCCTCTTACATAATGAATACAGAATAACAATATATAATAATAGTAACTAATCCCGCCAACGGCTCCTTGCCGTGATTTGGCTTTCGGGAACGATGGCTCCTTGATGAAAACTGTGGGGCGGCGGACTTCAGTAGCCGCCTCACAAGATACATATAAAAAACAAACATATTGAGCCCCTTATTTAATGACTCTGGCAATCAAAACACAATCACCCCGCAGATATTATTTCCCAGTTAGAAAATTAGTTAACACAGCTTAAAATGCAGGCTGTGGCGATATGACCAAATAGACAAATCAAGCTCGATCGAGACCTCATGAGCAGAGAGAGTTTATGCTTAGAGAATAAAAAATTATGCTTTCTAAAAGCTTTTAGCCATAGTTTGAAAAGCGATAGCCACATTATAATAATGGAGTCCTATTTAAGAATTATAAGTGAATATAACTGTTATAAGTACTTCAGTGTTTCGTTCAGTTTAAATAAAATATAATTTTTTTAATATTAACTTAGGCGATTGTTTAATTGGCCCAGCCGGTAGGGTCTGTCGTGTTCGAGATTTTCAGAGCGTTTGGCTGATGTAACTGTAGGCTAGATCACTAAGACAGATCAGCTAAAGAACAATATGTGCTGTTTTGCCTGCTAAGGAAACAATTGAGTTTCAGGTCAAAGTGGCTCGCCGGCGAGCCATGCACTTGCCTCGGCCGCTCCAACTTCGCCGCGAGCTTTCGCAACTTCTCTTCGGAGCTTTCGCTCTTTACCGCCGAATTGAAGTTGCGCTCTCGAAGACGGTGTTGAACAGCCGATCGACACCGCACGGTTGCAGCGGCGGCCGGCGGTTAAATTCAAATTTGCTCTTATTAATCATAACATTTGTGGCTCCTTGCCTCTTTACTCATCTAATACGAAATAATAATATCTTTGACGGCTTCTTGCCTCTTACATAACTAATACATAATAATAATATCTTTGATGGCTTCTTGCCTCTTACATAATGAATACAGAATAACAATATATAATAATAGTAACTAATCCCGCCAGCGGCTCCTTGCCGTGATTTGGCTTTCGGGAACGATGGCTCCTTGATGAAAACTGTGGGGCGGCGGACTTCAGTAGCCGCCTCACAAGATACATATAAAAAACAAACATATTGAGCCCCTAATTTAATGACTCTGGCAATCAAAACACAATCACCCCCCAGATATTATTTCCCAGTTAGAAAATTAGTTAACACAGCTTAAAATGCAGGCTGGGCGATATGACCAAATAGACAAATCAAGCTCGATCGAGACCTCATGAGCAGAGAGAGTTTATGCTTAGAGAATAAAAAATTATGTTTTCTAAAAGCTTTTAGCCATAGTTTGAAAAGCGATAGCCACATTATAATAATGGAGTCCTATTTAAGAATTATAAGTGAATATAACTGTTATAAGTACTTCAGTGTTTCGTTCAGTTTAAATAAAATATAATTTTTTTAATATTAACTTAGGCGATTGTTTAATTGGCCCAGCCGGTAGGGTCTGTCGTGTTCGAGATTTTCAGAGCGTTTGGCTGATGTAACTGTAGGCTAGATCACTAAGACAGATCAGCTAAAGAACAATATGTGCTGTTTTGGCGGCTAAGGAAACAATTGAGTTTCAGGTCAAAGTGGCTCGCCGGCGAGCCATGCACTTGCCTCGGCCGCTCAACTTCGCCGCGAGCTTTCGCAACTTCTCTTCGGAGCTTTCGCTCTTTACCGCCGAATTGAAGTTGCGCTCTCGAAGACGGTGTTGAACAGCCGATCGACACCGCACGGTTGCAGCGGCGGCCGGCGGTTAATTCAAATTTGCTCTTATTAATCATAACATTTGTGGCTCCTTGCCTCTTTACTCATCTAATACGAAATAATAATATCTTTGACGGCTTCTTGCCTCTTACATAACTAATACATAATAATAATATCTTTGATGGCTTCTTGCCTCTTACATAATGAATACAGAATAACAATATATAATAATAGTAACTAATCCCGCCAGCGGCTCCTTGCCGTGATTTGGCTTTCGGGAACGATGGCTCCTTGATGAAAACTGTGGGGCGGCGGACTTCAGTAGCCGCCTCACAAGATACATATAAAAAACAAACATATTGAGCCCCTTATTTAATGACTCTGGCAATCAAAACACAATCACCCCCAGATATTATTTCCCAGTTAGAAAATTAAGTTAACACAGCTTAAAATGCAGGCTGAGGCGATATGACCAAATAGACAAATCAAGCTCGATCGAGACCTCATGATCAGAGAGAGTTTATGCTTAGAGAATAAAAAATTATGCTTTCTAAAAGCTTTTAGCCATAGTTTGAAAAGCGATAGCCACATTATAATAATGGAGTCCTATTTAAGAATTATAAGTGAATATAACTGTTATAAGTACTTCAGTATTTCGTTCAGTTTAAATAAAATATAATTTTTTTAATAGTAACTTAAGCGATTGTTTAATTGGCCCAGCCGGTAGGGTCTGTCGTGTTCGAGATTTTCAGAGCGTTTGGCTGATGTAACTGTAGGCTAGATCACTAAGACAGATCAGCTAAAGAACAATATGTGCTGTTTTGGCTGCTAAGGAAACAATTGAGTTTCAGGTCAAAGTGTATTTTAAATACATAAACAGTGCTGTGTGAACCATTAAAGGATATTATATCCCAGGTTCAATAAATCGACGAACCCATAAGTATCTCGTATAAAAGTTGAATTATTGTCACTGAATTATTGTCACTACAGTGGCTAGAAAAATTTGGAAAAAAGAAAAAACACAACGACAACAACAACAGCAACAAAAAACCAAGCAAATAAAATTCATGACGCAAGAGCCAGAACCACCACTGTGCTTATCGGAAATCCACCTCAACCATGCCTGTATATAGGTGAACCACCCAGGAACTAAGCACGTTCATACGACGCATAGAGAACACAATGCAGCTATATCCGAGCTAAGGACAAGCTCCGACAGCAACTCGTTTTCTTCAGCGCCATTGAAATGCAGATCCCAGGCGATGCCCGAATGACTTCACAAATGAGAGCCGTCAATAATTGACAGGAACTAAGAAGGGAGCTGATCGCCGAATTTGAAATACCATGTAACCAAGTTAAATCAAATAGCTCAGTAAGAAGGAGTCTACTCTGTCCGATAGAGTAACGAATCAAAATAATTATGATAGTCCGTCAAATCCACAACAAATTAAAAAGATAATGATAGTCGAAGGAGATAAGGGAAATAAACATTAAAATTTTAAAAATATGGCAAGTCATGAACTTAGCCACGCACAGAACATAATTTGCGCAAGAGTTCAAACGATATTTGGACCAAGTAAGAATGCATAACCCTATAAATAGCCCATAATGAAAATTTGAATCAAACTGCCTCGGACTCGGAATAAGAAAAAGAAGAGAAAACCCATACTTTATTAAAACAATAAATAATATTTAATTTAAGTGTGTAATCGATACGGGATCATCGATTAACACAATAAAACAAAGCTTTTAAATTTCCCAATTAAAACCACCAAACTAGACGTACGTACCATAAATGATTTAGTACAATTAAAGCAAAGTATTTCTTTAAAACCAGTCAAAGTGTGCCCCATCCAACAAGATTTTCTCAAAAAACGCGATTTGAATATCGACTTTGATCGTTTACTTGGAAACGGGGCAAGTTATCGATTATCGGAAACAAACTCGTACTGCGCGGGTACTAGGAGAACCTACACTCCAAATTCAAGTCTGTAGCTCTTATAGGTTCTGTTATCCTTGCGTTCCTACAAACGGATGGACGGACGGACGGACAGACAGATGGACATGGCTAGATCGCCTCGGCTTGTGATGCTGATCAAGAAGATATATATGTCGGAGTTTAGATATGGTTATCCATCGTATTTGCAATTTGGGAGCACAGCAAGTTCTATCTGGTGTCAACAGCGCGAGCAGACTGACTTCTCAAACTTCCTTAGTTCCATTTCACCAATCAATTAGTCACTCAAAAAAGTGCAACTATTGTTCTCTCCGTTACGCTTCTCCGGTCTGCGCCCCAAGATCAGACCTTACTCAGCATCAGAGACTTTCTCTGTCTCTGCTGCTAACGGGATTTATCGTGACTATATGTTGCCACAAAATTATGTACGCGCATCTACAGTGGCCTCAGTTGCGGCAGTCTCATCGCCTTAATAATATATATATAATCGATAAATCATAGCTTAGTCGTGAACGAGTTCGAAACTGGATCAGCTCTCGGTTCCCAAGAACTACTTACTCGAGACAGTCGTGAAAATTCTTAATCATATAAAAATATTAACTTTGTTTTAAATAAGTAAAAATGCGAGTAAAGTCGCAATTGGTGACCCCACGTTTGAATAAACACAAAACTTTCATAAAATTCAGTCTACTTAGCAATACCAAAATTTAACCATCGTGCACGCTTACAAAATTAATTAAACGGAGTCCCGTAGATCCAAGTTATCGTGAATCCGTTGTAAAATTATACGCAATCCCCGTTTCAATGTTATACGTGAACCTTGTTAACCAAGTAGCGAAATCCCGCGTTGTCGAGCAAATATTTATTATGGCGACTTATGCTTTGCGCTGTTCATATAAAACTAAAGTACAGAGGACAAAGAAAATGTACAAGTACCCTAAGCCTCAATGCATCACGCCATCAAAGCATGGTCGGCAAGCCGACTCAGCATTCCATGCAGCGCAGTGCAGCACTTCGAATACGAAGTGTCAGCTTACCACTGCTGGCCGTTCTTAGCGCAGAGCGCTGAACTCATTTCTCATTGTACATAATTATACTTAGTTGTTAGCTTACACACGCAAATACAAGTTGCCAAGAATTGTGAAATTGAATGTATTACTGTAAACTCACATAAAAAATAGAGAGAGACGGAGCAGCAATGGAGCAGCAAGCAAACCAAAGGAGCACAGCCTCCGGCATCAACGCCAACACTCACGGTCAGAGCACATAAGACACAGCCCTGACTCAGGCTAATCAGGAAATTTTTCGAGTAAGCGTGAAGCCGCGGCCATTTTGCAGCTAGACTTATACTTCTATTTATCTACTAACAGAACAAAGTATCACCAAGTGATCGTATCGCTGGAACCACAGTACTTAATGCACATTGCCGACATCATCCGAAATGCACCACAGCTCAATAAGTATGACACAATCAAAACAGCTATCATCAAAGAGTGCACTGATTCCGATCATCGAAAATTGAACAAGCTTATATACGAAGTGCAATTGCAGGCACCCAAATTTCCGACGAGGCCATAAAAGCACTTTGGTTGGAACGTCTTCCAGATAATGTTCGTGCTATCGTGTCTATCGTTGACGGCGACTCGGCTAGAGTCTCCCTGCAGGCAGACAAAATATTGGAAGCGCAGCGCCACTCAGCAGGATGCGCACTGCAGAAAGACATCAACGTCGGCAAACTTCAAGCGGAAATCGACGAGTTGCGCAAGGAGATGCAAAAACTGAAATCAAGGCCCGGGAATCGCGCACGCAGTAACTCTACTCTCTCACAAAAAGCTCAATCCGGAAAACTAAAAGCCACTCTGTCAGAGACGGCGGGCAAAGTGCGCCGTCGTCGATTATCGTAACAGACCAAACTTCAAAAATTAGATACTGATCGATACAGGCGCTGATTTCTCTTTTTTCCTCCACAGATCGCAGGGCTCAGCATACAAGCTATCTTTACGGAGCAAACGGAACTCCAATAAAAATGTTTGGCACAAAAATATCCACAATCAACTCGGCCTACGCAAAAAATAACTGGCAATTTGTCATCGCTGACGTCACTAACCAATCATTGATCTGATTTCCTACACGAATACGGGCTGATGGTCGACGTACGCAGAAAACTCCTTACGGGCAGCTCACTCTAAGGGGCACAACGTGCGTGAAATTCAACTACTCCCGTTCTCCATGACCAACGCGTTCGAACTGCAGCAAAACAGCGACTTGACTATCCCTCAGTACGCAGCACACGATGTAAAACATCTTCACAAAGCCACCGAGTATCAAAAGCGCGTTTAAAAACACAAAACTTTCAGTAAACTTCGTCTACTGCTAACACCAAAATTGGTGAACCATCTGCACGCTTACAAATTATTAATCGAGTCCCGCGTAGTATCCATTTATTAATCTCTTGTTATACAATGTTATACCGAATCCGCTTGTCAAATGTTATACGTGAATCCGTTGTAACAATTTATGCGGAGAATCCCCGTTGTTGAGCAAATATTTATTATGCGACTATGTTGCGCTTCAATAAAACTAATAAGAACAAAAAAATCAATACCCTAAGCCTCAATCATCACCATCAATCCGGAAAACTAAAAGCCACTCTGTCAGAGACGGCGGGCAAAGTGGGGGCTACCAGTCGTCGATTATTCGTAACAGACCAAACTTCAAAAATTAGATACTTGATCGATACAGGCGCTGATTTCTCTTTTTTTCCTCCCACAGATCGCAGGGCTCAGCATACAAGCTGTCTTTACGCAGCAAACGGTACTCCAATAAAAATGTTTGGCACAAAAATATCCACAATCAACTTCGGCCTACGCAGAAAAATGAACTGGCAATTTGTCATCGCTGACGTCACCAACCAATCATTGGATCTGATTTCCTACACGAATACGGGCTGCTGGTCGACGTACGCAGAAAACTCCTTACGGGCAGCTCTACAAAGCTGTACATAAGGGGCACAACGTGCAGTGTGAAATTCGAAAAACTACTCACCGTGTCTCCAGTGACCAACGACCGTTTCGGAGTACTGCTATGCAAATACAGCGACTTGACTATGCCCTGCAAGTACGCAGCACACGATGTAAAGACGACAGTAGAGCATCACATCTTCACAAAGGACCAGCCCGTAGTATCAAAAGCGCGTCGGCTGAACCCTGAAAAGTTAGCTATAGCTAAACGATAATTTGACTACATGCTGAAGCAGGGTATTTGCAGTCCAAGCAGCAGCCAATGGACAAGCCCACTACACATGGCAGCCAAGAAGAGCAAACACGAATGGCGGCCATGCGGCGACTACAGATGGCTGAACCATATCACAAAGCCAGACAGGTATCCAATGCCGCAAATTCATGATATTACATACAAACTCAGTGGCAAGTCAATCTTCACGACAATTGATCTGGAACGAGCATATCATCAGATAGCCCCAGAACACCGCAGCAAAACCGCAATCGTCACTCCATTTGGAGTATACGAATTTAATGTAATGACATTTGGGCTATGTAACGCTAGCCAAACATTTCAACGATTCATGAACCAAATATTTCGTGATATGGACAACGTCATAATCCATTGATGACATCTGCATCGCATCGCAAAATGAGGAGGAGCATTATCAGCACGTCAAGGACTACGGCAGCATGGACTGCGCATAAACGCCTCAAAATGCATCTTTGGGCAACCATAAGTGGATTTCCTGGGCTATCATGTCACAAAGACCGGCATAACTCCGACCAAGGATCGGATACAGGCAATCATAGATTTCAAAAGACCTACACTGGCGCACGAGCCTAAAAGTTTTTTAACGATGCTAAATGTGTACAGACGATTCTTACCTAATGCAGCTTTTAAGCAAGGACGGCTGCAAAAGCTAATCATAGGCAACAAAAAGAAGGACAATACGCCAATAGTGTGGAGCGCCGAAGCAGACCAGATGTTCGAGCAGTGAAAGACCGATTTAGCACACGTGACAACATCAGCGCATTCGTCCGCAAATGCTAAACTGGTACTGCTCGTTGACGCGAATAACTTCTTCGTGGGCGCAGCCTTGAGTGAGTTGCGCAACGGATCCCTCAAGCCGCTCGGTTTCTTCTCTAAACGGATATCGGAATCGCAGAAAAAGCAAAGTACTTATGACCGTGTGTTGCTGGCGATTTTTCTGTCCGTCAAATACTTTTCACATATGATCGAAGGGCGCAGATGCACAGTACTGACCGACCATAAGCCGCTTACCTTTGCTTTTCTGCTGAATCCAGACAAAACGACACCTAAGCGAACTCGACAGCTCAGCTTTATCAGCGAATATACAACAGATATCCAGCACATCGGGGGCAAACAGAACGTCGTCGCATATACGCTGTCCAGAGTTGAAGCGATCTTTAACGACGATCAAATAAATTTTAAGGAGCTAGCCTTAAGTCAACGAGCAGATGCGGAATCGCAGCAACTTATTGAGCATTCTTCCCTACAGCTGAAATAAATCTAACTTTACGACTCAACGACATTGTTATACTGCGACATTTCGTCGAAACGAATCCGTCCGTATATCACACACAGCTACCGTAAGCAAGTCTTCAATTCCATTCATAACTTATCGCACCCAGGTAAGCGCGCTACAGTGAAACTCATAACCGAACGTTTCGTCTTGAGAGACATAAAAAGAGACATAGCTCAAATGGTCAACAACTGCATCAGCTGCCAGCAGGCAAAAGTCAACAGACACAACAAAGCAGCGCTTCAAGAATTCAACCTGCACGAAACGCGATTTGAACATATCCACATTGATCTAATTGGCCCGTTGCCACTGTCTAACAATTACAGGTACTGTCTGACGTGCATTGACCGGTTCTCACGCTGGCCGGCGGCAGTCCCAATAGCAGTCAAAACGGCAGAGACGGTAGCTAAAGCTTTATTGGATGGTTCACACTACCGATCAAGGCAGACAGTTTGAGTCGAAATTGTTTAAGGAACTTACACAGTTGACGGGATCCAAGCATCTGCGAACAACAGCATACCACCCACAAGCCAACGGCATAGTGGAAAGAATGCACAGGACACTGAAGACCAACTGGACCGACAGCCTTCCCATCGTACTACTGGGCTTACGAGCAACATTTAAAGAAGATCTCAACGCCTCTCCAGAGGAAATGGTTTACGGGTCAACTTTAAAGCTGCCGGGTGAATTTTTCCAAAAACCTGCCGAAGAGTACATCGAAAGTGAATTCATCAAGCGCCTACGTTCAACCATGTCCCAACTGAAACCCGTAAATACATCACACCACGCTACTACCAAAGTATTCGTTCAAAAGGATCTCAAAACATGTACACACACACTATCCTACGGGATGACACAGTCAAAGCGCCGCTCAAAGCACCTTATGAGGGGCCATTTCTAGTTATCAGCCGCAACGATAAGCAATTTGTAATCGATATCAATGGCAAGCATAACACTGCAACTATCGACCGTGTTAAGGCAGCTTACTTGGAAGCAAACGATGCAACATCATCTTCACCTGCAACTAACTGCAACATTCAACACCCCATTATTACCACTCGTAGCGGACGTGAAGTACGTCCACCCAAAAAATACGTTCATTTTGCAAGTTAGTTGCAGTATTGAAGGGGGAGTGACATATGCAAACAAAGTCGCACACAGTAAACCATCTACGACACGGCCTTCTTACGACTATGATTAACAAACTCAATGTACTGACCAAACATCAGATCTTATTGGTTTCAAAGCATCAATTTTTCATTTTAGTTAACATTTTTTCAAATCGAATTAAATTTAAACATAATACATAATTCAACATTTGTTTAACATAACAACATTCGTATATGCCCTTCTACAGCCAATTGCCTTGTTTATGCGAGGCTGCTGTTATGGTGCGGTCTTCCTTCCCCTTCTAGGGATTCAGATACTCCTCTGGTGCAATCCATATCTTTCTTCCTCTCTTGGGAATCAGACGAGTCTTCACTTCTGTCGTCTATGTCTTCATTTATTTCACCAACTAACTGACTGTTTGGTAACGCTTTTAAAAATTCGTGTGAATATTTATACGTTCGCATATTTGTTAGGGATTTCAAAAAAACTACTAACTGAACTACCTGAACTACGGAAATAGGAATCTAAACCAATAAATTGTCTTAACTGCGTCACATTACGCGGAGGTGGCAAACCTATTAACGCTTGAATTTTGCGTGCATTTGTCCGAACTTCCCCATTGCTTATTTCGTATCCAAGAGACCCTATACGAGTTTTGAGGAACGAACATTTGGTTATGTTGAATAAAAATCCGGCTTTACTTAATGTTTCTACCAGTCTCTGTAATCGGTCTAACGCTTCGTCTTTGGTTTCAGCTATATTCAACACATCGTCAATGAAATACAGATACCGCGTTCTTTAGGCCAAAGGGCATGGTAAAAAATTCGTACTGTCCTTCTGACGTAATAAAAGCTGTTCGCTCTATTGAATCTGTGTATCAATACACGAGAAGTAACTTGCCCCACGGAGCCGGGCAGCCTGGTCTGAAATAAGAGGCATCGGATACTTATCTGCGATTGTGTTTTCGTTCAAAACGCGGTAGTCTACACAAATACGATCGGTACCATTTTCCTTTTAACCAACGTCATAGGACTAGCGAAAGGTGAACAGCTGGGTCGAATAATATTTGATTTTAAAAGTTCACCAATTTTAGACAGTACGCGCGCTCTTTCTCACTAAGCCTATAAGGGTGACGCTGTACTGTTTTTTGTGGATATGCTAGCCTTATTTCCAACTCCCCTGTTGTCACTCGAGTCTCTGGAATATATTCTTTAGTGCCGTCATGTCAGAATCATTCAGATCACTATCAGTACTTATAACATATTCGTGATTAGTAAAGCTTTTGTAGTGGGTATATGCATTAAATAACACCCTGTATTTAAATACATAAGTATGCGACACTTTGTTCCATACAATAACAAACATAAAGCCAAAAACGCAGTGGTACTTGAGTTTATTGACTCAGGCTCATATAACTCAGCGCGGACCGCTAGTACTCTAGCTTTACTTATATACCAAGAGTACCATATACATATGTACTCACTAAAGCATGCACATACCACACACTCTCTCTTTTAATTATGCTCTGCTGCGGCAGAGCCATACATATAATAATACCTATATCTTAGGTTTTGAAGCGGACAGAGTTCCGAATAAAGAACATTCTAAAAATGATTACAAATAAGCACTGACTTGTATGATCTTTTTCTCTACATGGCGACCGTGACAAGAGAATATTATGTACAATACTACAATAACAACAGTAGCATGATGGAACAGCAGCAGCAGTAACAACAGCAAATACAACGAACAACAATCCAAAAGGAGCCGTCGCCTGGCAAAGACGCAATCCGGAAGCAAAACAGCACTTGGTATGAATTAAAAATTTACACTCAACATACACCCACCAAGCGCACCCACAATAAGGAGCAACGATAATATCAAAGGGATTAAATATCACAAGTAAATTATTAAAATTTTTAAATTTCATGTCAATTATTCAAATTTTTATATTTCAAGCCTATAAAATTGAGGTATTATTCACACTCCATGCTCAGACCCGCAAAAAGGAATAGTATTAAGTACTATTCCCGGTATAAAAGTGAGATCAGTAATTAAAGAGCACCCAATATTAGGCAGAACGTTGGATTTTGCAGCATTCAAAAAAAACACAATTCAATTAGAACACCCTGTTTAAGGACCTACCGACATTATTATTTTGCGTTTGCAACCAGCTATAATTTTTTTCAAACTAGGCTCATCGCTCTTACCAAAGTTTGATGGAAAGGCAGAAAACTTACAAAGCTTCAAAGATACCTTGAGTCTTATACACTCACTAAAAGAAGATCATAAAGCAACAGCTGTCAGTCTTATAAAGACAAAAATTAAAGGCCAAGCAAGAAACTTGATAAGCAATGAGCAAACTATCGCTCAAATCATGGCAAAATTATCAAGCACTGTAAGAGGCGAATCAGTCAAAGTATTGTCAGCCAAACTACTTAACTTGCAACAAAAAAGCAAAACTGCCAACCAGTACACTCAAGAGGTTGAGCAGTTACCAAAAGCTTTAGAAGGATCTTTTATAAAAGATGGCTTAACGCCAGAATTGGCCAATAAATACAGTACAGTCCAAGCAGTAAAGGCCATGACTAAGAACTGCACTATAGATAGGGTAAAACTTATCATGCAGTCATGCACATTCAAAAACATGAATGATGCCATATCCAAATTTGTCGATAGTTGCACAGAAGCAACCGGACAAACTAATACTGTCC
>JAWNOR010000123.1:885000-1138152 GCA_035045885.1 Drosophila borealis | reverse complement strand
AGATTTTCACTTTTTTGATGCCAATCGATAGTACTGATCCTTACGAGTCCAAAATGGTATAAAATTCCCAAATCGGACATTATTTTGCCGAGATATATCAATGAAGATATATGAAAAAAGTTTCACTAACGAATTCTTTTTCCAATCTAACGGACTCAAATTAATATTTAAAGATCTTTACCTGATGACATGTTTCACCCATCTTTGTAAAATTCAATCCACTTGGATAGAAAATGCGGGTCAAAAGTTGTCCAAACGGAAGTTGAATTTCCGGCTCTTGAACATCACACCAATGGATTATAAAAGGCGGACATATGTTTAACTTTTTGTTTAACATCCAATCGACTACAAACACATCTTTAATTATCTATCCATTTTGCAATCGATATGTCTTATAGATATAATTTGAATAACTTATAATATAATATAATATGTATATGCATCGTGTCATGCCCTGCCGTATTGTGCTGCCAACACGCGCTCCGCTCTAGTCTTCAATGCAGTCCTGAGTATTGAAAATGGTAACTTTTAATATAATTTGTACTGCATGCCACATTCAGCTGTAGCTGCTGTGACATGGCTTGCGAGGCTTCCGTTTTTCACTACCAAACAACTTTGAACTTTTTTAATTGAGTTGCATGCGGCGTGCGGCGAGCGGCATGCGGCATGCGGCATGTTGCATGTAAAACATGCCCAACATTAATGCAGCAGGCACACAACCAACTCGGTAATTGGCTGCCTGTCAATTCCAATTAATTTATTATGTTATGACAATTTACCGCAGTTTTTGTGCATTTTCTTTTTGTTGTTGTTGTTTTTTTTTTATTTGAAACCACAATTTTCTAATTGATTTCCCACTGACCGCTGAAAACATGAGACGACTTTGACAGCACAAATATTTCAGACCCTGCCCCCGCCAGAGTGAAAACCGCCCTCTCGTATTGTTTTGCACGGCTGCAAAAGTTTTTCAATTAAAGTCGACCACAGCGTGTGCCATGGAGTTGGTTGCGGGGGGTTGTGGGGGGTTGTGTGGGGCCGGTGTAGGGGGCCTCTTTGTGCGAGGGGTGTGTCTGCAGCCGCAGCAGCAAGCAAAAGCACGACATAACATGAAATTGCAGCAGCAGCAACAACAACAACAAGAACAACTACAATAACAACAACAACCAAAGGTTGCCTTTGCTTTTATTTGGTTTGCGTCCCAACTGAATTCATAAGGCGTCGCAGCGTCAACAGCGCCGCCTGTGGCTCAATTCCTGAGCCTTTTCTGCCGGACCTCTTCAACCTCCCTCTCTCGCTCTCTTTCTCTCTATCTCCCACTCACAATCCTGCTCTGGCTCACTCTTTCTCTTTAAGGATTTATGCCCACGGCATATGCATTAGAGATAAACTCGATTTGCTCATAAATCCCAAAGACACGCACGAGAGCCCGCGCAGGGTGCAGCTCGTGAGTTCTTAAAGCATTCACACGGAAATCTAACAAAATGGAATAATCGTGGAAAGTAATCTAATTTTGGATTTAAAACCAATTGAAAAAACCTATTAGTTTAATAAAATAATAAGCTCAAGACTCGAGAATTGTACCCAACTATCTTACCTTTAAATATAATCTGAATTTTGCTGATATATTCGTTTTGATAGGGCAAAGCATATATATATATATCATTTACATTTTTTACAGATGCTTCTGATTGTTAGCACAATATTCATAATTCTTATGACTTTCATATGTCTGACTTTTCAACTATTATTTTATAAAGCTGCCAGAGGATATCCTTGCTTGCATATTAAGCTTTTCCTTTCCAAAAGAAAATTTGTAAATTTTATTAGTATATAATATTATATCAAAACGAGATAATTAGGATAACTACGGCACGCAGAAGATTTAATAGTCTTGTGGACATGTTCGGCCGATTCAGACATATGACATAGATTAAAAGACGCTGTCGCAGATGTTTCCTTCCATGCGTTACACGTTTCACAAAATCGGGCAATTAATATCTGCATTCAAAAAAATATTAAATTGTCTAAGCTTAGAAGACTTTTTGACAGATTTAGCTTAAGATTTAGCCTAATCCGAAGCCTTTTGACGATCCAAAGAAACCTAATACTGCGCCGCTGTAGAGAGAGAGAGAGAGAGAGAGAGAGATCTTCTCTGTTTCTCTCTCTCTCTCTCTCTCTCTATCCCATTCCCACTCGTAGCCCTCGTGCCTGGTTTTGTCACGAGTTCGCGCCCAAGTCCCATGCCTGCACGCAATTAAATTAAGACGTGCGCAACGGAATGGAATGGAATTGGAACGTCGTGGAATGGAACGCAGCGCGTCGACAGCGTTTATAGCTGTGGTTGCTTTTGTTGCTTTACGGCCACGCTTGGCTGGGCCAAACATATGTAAAGGCCATAAAAAACAGGCCATGAATATTGTTTATTACGAACGGAGTTCATTTTTTACCCGCTGCTGCTTAACCCTATCACCCGCCGAACCCCTTTGGCCACTGTGGCAAAGGCACAAGCAAAAAAGCGAAAAGAAAACTAAACAATTGCCGGCTGACGTTCCCGGAATACAAACGGTTTTCAACTGGTCTGCACTTTGACCTCGAACCCCTGCCCCTGCCCCCTGCCCGCTGCCCGCGGCCCGCGCAGCCGTCACAAGTTTGCCAAGGGCCATGCAAAATTCAAGTTTATTGATGCTCTGCAATTTTTCATGCGCAACAATTGGCCAAAAAACATTTGACACTCTATCTATTTGTATGGCTGTCTCTGAGTGTGTGTGCGTGTGTGTGTGTGTGTGTGTGTTTGTGTGTGTGTTTGTGTGTGTGTGTATGTGTGTGTGTGCTGGCTCCCTTGTTAGCCACAGAGAAGACAGAAGGTTCTTCAAAGCTGACAAAGCGAATTTGCCAACTTTCAGTTTAAATACCCTGTAACCATTAAACAGCCACACTGGGGAATAACAATATGTAGCCTCTGTTGTTAACTAGCTACAAAACGCAAAGCCATAAAGTCCTATAAAGTCACAGCTCTCTGGTTTTCTTCTTGATTGTTTTTTAGTGGATTATATTTAAATTTTATTACAATTAAACTTAATTTTTCGACATTTGTTTTTCGATTAATTTAAGTTAAGAAATTTTTTTTTTAAATAATTAAAATATGTGAATTGGTATTCTGGCTTTATTGTGGGTATATATTTTTTATCACAAATCTTGCCTCGTAAACTTTCCCAATTCCAGGCAGAGTTCCTTTCTTTTTTTCAAATTCCCAGAAATTCCCAGTCAATTTTCAAGCTGGATGACACTTTTTTTACGTTTATGAGTTTTTCGCTGAGAGATTCTCTCATGAGAGATTCTCTAATGTCAAAATTCTTGTATGAAAGGATCACGAAAAGTTTTCTTCATTTTCCCCCCACTTTCTTATTGAAGATATTTATTTGTGAATGCGAATTATAAAGTTTGATTTCTAGTCAATTGCTGTTATTAAAGCAAGTATAGCTGGGGCAAAAGGGTTTTTCTCACAAAGCTCTTTACAAAATGTACAAAAATGAGGAATTCATAACTTTTCCAATCAATAACTTTTGACATGCTTTCAGCTTGATTGACTATATATATAAAGTAGATAGATATATTTTTAAATTTATTCACACTTTTTTAAATATTTCAATTTTTATTTTTGATAAATGAAGCCAAAATCTTTTCAAAAGCAAGCTACAAGAGGCGTATATTCCTTTCCGGGCGAAAAAAATCTTTAGATTTCATTTTAATCAAGATTGATTTTTCTTGAACCTTGACCTAGCTGCTAGATATTTGCGCAGTCGACCCTTTTTTTTTGCTGTTGTTTTGCCGCCTCAGGCGAATTGCGATAAGGTATGCAAAATCAAAGTTTTATTCGTGTTCGTGTGGATTTTCAGACAAAACAGGTACACATCCATTCGCACAGATACTACTTAGCGGCTAGTTAGATGTGCGGCTTACTCTGGGGAAAAGTGTCCTCGAAATGTGCTCGACAAGTTTTGTAAGCGAACAAAGCAAAGCTTAAACGCAAATTTGTAATCTTTAAAAATTGGCAACGATTTGAAAAATGCGTTGTCAAAGTTGGGTAAGGTTTGGCAAAATATGAGCAGGGTTTCAGCTGAGATTTGATCGAAAGTTACTCGAGGCTTGGCTAATTTTGCATACTTTCTGGTCTCTAGCTTTTCTTTTTACCTGAGCGAATACTTAATTTTTGACAGTCTTCAGTTACGGTTATGGCCGAAACCCCTTGCCCCACTCATTGCCCCAACCCGCTTGCAGCAGCATTTGCTCTTGACACAGTTCGCAACTAGCTCGTTCCCCGCCTTTTAATAATGATAAGTGGAAGCTGATAACAAAGTTTACAAAACAACGTAAAGTGTAAGCAAAAGTTAATAATGCCCACACACCCACCCACACACACACACACACACGCACACAGAGACAACAATTGGCCTAAAATCTTTTGGCAGTGACCCACAAATTTTTGGCCAGCCGCAGATAACGCAAGGAAACTAAGCCAAAGGCAGGTTCTTAATAAATATACATATTTACACGCTTATACCTCGCATATATCGTGTATATATATATATATATTTATAGTATATTTGTAGTTTTGTTTTCTTTGTGTCAGGGTTAAGGACAACTGCCGCACGCATCAATAGCAATCAATCAATTTGCTGGCAAACAAAAAACAACAAAAAATAGAAATAAACACAACTCGTTGAGAAAAAACGCCACTGGCCAAAGTTAACAGCTTCTAATGTGATTTTTAGACACTCGCTTACAGATAACAACAACAGCAACACACACATACACACACACGCACATGGGGCAACTACTCTGACCTGTCTGTACACTGAGCGAAAAAGCAGCTAAGCTGAGATCTCAGCACAGCAATAATCACATAAATCATTACTGAAGTATCTTCGGTGCTTAGAGTCCGATTCTTGTGATATATATATATATATATATATATATATATATATATGTATATGACAACCAACTGTGTGTATTTAATAAAGCTCAAGGCTCTACATTCGAAAATGAGTTTTTGTCTTTTCAATTTGGGGGGAATGTGGGGAGGTAGCCAAAAAGTAAAATATTATTATTTAAATGTGCATACCATACGAGCATATATATATATATATATATATATATATATATGTGTAGCATGTGCTTATCATCATTATTCGATATCTGTTTTAATTTCCCAAATGTCGATAAATATCGATATATATATATACATATATACAGCTCTTAAATGCATCAACTATTTCTCAAAATCGATATTTACCGTTATTGCGAAAAGGGATAAAGATATCGAACAAAATGATGAGCCTGTGCTGTGTTTGGTATGGGAGACTATATATATCTAGCACTTATAATCATCGAGTTATTTTTAAGGCTTGCCTTAGCTAAACTATTTATTAAAATCGATATTTATCGATATTAGGTAAAAAGCAGATATCGAACAAATTACAAGCTTTTGCTATGCTTACTATAATATATAGAATATTAAAGATTTGCTTTAGCTTCTATGGTTTTTGAGATATGAGACAGTTATTTCTAGATTGACTAAGCTCGTCGTCGTCCTGATCAAGTGTGTGCACACCTCAAGAGGTCGCAGATGGTTCCTTCTGCCTATTATATACACTTTCACAAAATCATTGAAGCCTCTTAGTCGAACAGAATCTTATTTGCAGTAAATAAATGTAAACATAATTGAATTATATTTATTCAAATAAATTTTTTAGTTCTACTTAAAAACTGTGTGTCTCATGAACAGAACCTTTAGCCGTAAGATTGTTTCGCACCGTGAACTTAACCAAATGAAATGTTTATGAGTTTCGCAGAAGCATAAAATCGATGATATTTTCAAGTAGCTCTGCCTGAGGGCTATAATTTATGCTTCAATGCACACACACACTTATGCCCAAGCTCTACACTCTTTAGTCTATGCAGACTTTTGCTATATATACTCAATTGAATTATGAGTTTATAAATTGCAGCTCTGCAAATAAACAAGCTTTATAGCTAACCGGACACAACTACTCAAAGTCCAGTCGAATATATTCTACACAAACTCACCCAATATTTATTATTATGTTGCCAACATAACTTGGGCTTATTTGCATTGCTAAGACAGCGTTTCTTTCAGTGCAGTCCGCCGTTTTTCTCTCTGTGTGCCTTTAAGTATTTTTATGTATTTTTCATAATTGAATTTGATTAAACACAAAACGTTTCGGTTTCGGGGCTTTTCTGTGTGTTTAGTCTTCGCCTTGGAGGAGGAGCACGTCCAAACAACGAAGAAGCTGCCGCCACAACTCGGCGCTATCCGATATTTACACACATCAAATTCCAAGTCTGCGTTGTTGGCTTTGTTTAGCTGCTTGCCTTCCTCCTCCTCCTCCTCCTCCTCCTCCTCTGCCATGGCTGGAAGGACTAGGCGGGCGGCAAGGAACGAGGCTCTGAGATGGGCCATAAATTCATCAGGGCTCTAAATGACTTTGTGCTGCTGCGAGCTGGAGCGCGGCCAAGGGAGGGGTGTTGGATGCAGGAGAAATAGTGACATAGATGCCACACAGCTGCATATAAAACCGCAGCATGGGCCATAATCCTGGCAAGGATTACAAGCCCAAACGCCTTGCGATGGGCGAATTAAACTGAAACCCCGCGACGTTTTTCCATAAAATTCCAAGTGCTATAAACCGCACACACACACACACACGCGCACACACACATGTGCGTGTTGACTGGTTAATCTGCGGCTTTGGCTCAGCTGCGGTTAGCATTGGCCCAGCCCAAATCCTGGCCAGAATTCACGCGCACGCGACATATTCAAGTGGGATCAAGTGGCCCCTAAATCCAGCCGATTTAAGGAGCACTCAATTGTGTCATCTCAAGTGTTGCATTTGGTAATTAGAGCAGCTTATGCCCATATATACCCTGTATATGCCCTATACCCTATATCTGGCCGCATCGTTAATTCAGCTGCTGATCCAAGCCCAAGCCCTGGGCCTAAGCTCAGTTTCAGCTCAAACCAAACTAGTTTCTGCCTGGCTCAATTGATTGTCTCGGCTTGGCCTTAATCCGACAATTCTCGCACTCTCTCTCCCCCTCCCCCTCCCCCTCCCTCTCCATCTCCCTACTCTCTCTACTCTCTCTTAAAGTGTCGCAGCACTCCGCTCACTTTTTGGCCGCGAACGTCCATTAGAGCACTTGAATTATGCATGGCCCGGGCAAATAGATTGCTGGCCCAGACCACAAAGTTCTGACCTGCCTTCATGTTGGCCCCGTTGAAAGCTGTGACAGCGCATGCCACTTCTCCGCGTAATCCAGAGGACTCCAGCTAATGAACTATAAATGTGAATATTTTAACTCATGTAAAAGCACTGCAATCCGGTTAGCTGTACATACAAATGAGATTGTCCTGACATCAGAGCTGGAAAGTTGCATTATTTGCAGAAACTACGTTTTTGGTTAAAGTTCTGGCAAATAGCTTTTGTAAGAGTCGTCTCAGTTCTTAGCTTGCAGCTTGCATTGGGCTGCGTAGCTTTTATATCTAAGTGTTGAGCTAGCAAGCGAAATGTCGCTGGTTCAAATTCAAAAAACATTTTCAATTCTTTATTTGTTGTATAAGACTGGACTAACTTTTTGCACAAACAAGCTTGCATTAGCCTGCGTCGATTTTGTGATTAGGGGTCGGACTAACAAGCGAGAAGTCGCTGGTTCAAATTTAGCACAACATTTTAAATCTTTAATTTGTTGCATTTGACTGGTTTTTCTTTTTGCACAAACAAGCTTGCACTAGCCTGCTTAGCTAAAGTGTCGGAGCAGCGGACCTACAAGTGAGAAATTGCTGGTTCGAATTCAGCAAACATTTTAAAAAATTGTATTTGCTTATTAAACTTGTTCTAGTTTGCACAAACATGGGGCTACAATAATAAGTTTCTTTGTTAATAGTATAAAATCACAATTGTTTTAATTTTATACTATTATAATAATATATATTGCAAATTTAAAGTAAATAATATCTGTATTTAGTATTTGACTGCCCACATACCAAATTTGCTTACTCCAGCTCGAATAGTCTCTGAGTTCATATAGGCTACAGACATAAGATCTTTGCTGCTCTTTATTTCATATATCCTCCATGTATGTATAGATCTCATACATGGACAAATTGCGCTGAGTACTTAATAGTTAATATTTCTTTAACTTTAACTTTAAATTGTATATTATATTTTAGCTTTAGATTTTCAATTTTCACTTTTTGCAGATGCAAACAATTTTTGTTAAATTAATTTTATATTCTTTAGTATATAATCAGCTTTAATTTTTGAAACTTAATTCATGATTATCTCAATTTATGAGATGCGCAACAATTTAAATTTTTTGCCCAATTGTTTTTTTCAGTTGAAAACAATTTTTTTCATATTAATTCAATATTTTGTATTTATGAGGTTTTTGCATAATGCACAAACAGCTCGTAAATAATATCAAAGGACCTCCCACCCCGCCCCGCCCTCCACACCTCTATGGCAGGGTCACATATAATTTATGCTACACCCCTGTACACAGCCGGCCCCGCCCTGCGCACCCACTTCGTCCCTATCTCCCCTCGAGCTTTTATTTCAATTTCATTTGAACGCATTTTTCGCATAAATTCCATAGAAAATAGCTCGATTTACTATTTATTACTGGGCACACAGAGCTATGTAGTCCCTTTAACCCACACACACACACACACACACGCCCGCTTTGTCATTTCTCTTCCCCCTTTGACCATCGGAAGTGGCCAACAATGAAAGGCCCCGAGCCTGGGGCCAGTTTTTGTTGTTTTTATCGCTCAATTCGGAAGCCAGAAAGTTAATAATTCTATATCATTTTTATGTGCATGTCCATTCGAATACACACACACACACACACGCACACACACACACACGCAAACATACACAGGCACATCCACACACACACATGGTGTAAAACTTTTGTCACACTCACATAAACAATTGGCCGTCCTCGGAGCAAAAAGTTGCGCAGTCTTGCACATAAAATTGTTAAATTGTGCGTTTCGCATCTGAAAATTATTTCATATTATTAGCCCCTGAGCAACCCGACCCCTCTCCTCCTCCTCCTCCTCCTCTCCCCTATGCCGCCCCTTGTCACAACAACAAAAAGCATGCATTGAGATTGAGCGGAGGTTGCAAAAAAGTTTTGCAATAATCAAGGCGGGTCCTCGCAGGCTCTGCAGGATCACAAGGTGCAAATGTATTTCCCCCACCCCGACCCACACAGCAACATTTGCAATTGTCTCCGGCCAAGTGTTGTTTGAGGGGGGGAAGGGGGCGGCAGCAAGGGCTTGTGGGCGTGGTCGGGCACTGTGCACTTGCCACTGCTGGCATTTGATTAAGGGTTGTCTCTGCGTTTTGACAGCGACCAAAGTGCAATGCACATAGACACGATTAAGTCAATGTACACTGAGCCAAAAGGTTGTGTAAGAAATGGCACATTAATAGATTTGCAATAAAATTAAAAATTAAATTAAACAATATAATTTGTGCAGAATTATGCATTAATTCGATGCCCAAAAAGGTAAAAACTGTGGCCAAAGTTTGTCAAGAAGGCGTCTGTTCGTCAATCCAGCAAGCGAGAGGTCGCTGGTTCAAATTCAGTAGCAATTTTCAATTTTAAAGCCCCTCGATATTCATTTTACCCAAGTGGGTAAAAACTGTGTTCAAAGTATGTATAAAAAATCATTAAGAAGAGAGGTCGCTGGTTCGAATTCAGCAGCAGCCTCTCTGTACTCATAGAGAAAAAGACTACAATGTTAAATTAAAGCAACAACAAAAAAATGGAAAATATATGAGAATTAAAAATAGTAATAAAACGCCAAAAGTAATCAAAATCAATAGAAGTATTTAAATATGAAAGTCTGTCATTATCGAATATAAATTACAGCTAGATTTACAGAGCAACTGTTAGTCGAGCAGTCGAACCGTTGACTTTAGTTACACACTATTTTCGCTCAGTGTACGAACATGCGACTCAAATTGCAGTTGACCCCACGCCGTAACCTTAGAACGCGACTTTCCACCTGAGCAGGGGTCACAGGCACTGGCCGACTGTCTGACTGATTGACGGTCTGCCTAACTGACTGCCTGACTGCCTGACTGCCTGATTGACTGATTGACTGACTGAACAAATGCGCGAGGCACAATTATGGCTAACACTGTCACGTCATTGCGGTGGCGGCAGCTTAAAAATGCAAACAGCTCGCAATGTCAGGGCTGCACTTGTGCTGGGATCCATACAAGGGCTGATTGGAAGGCGGGTGGGTGGGTGACGGGTGAAAGGCTTTGTCAATTGTTGAGCTGGGCAACCAAGGCAGCCTGTCAGCATTGGCCCCTCGATGACGATAACGATGACGGTGACAATGATGAGGCCAAGAAGCCGCCGCCGCAGACGACGACGACGACGACGACTGGACATGGCCCCCAGATACTTGACATGGCTAAAACGCCTGGCTACAACTTGAGTGCGCATGGAGGGCAGGCTGGGGGCTTGCGGGGGGAGCTCCAAAATCAATATTACTTGCATTAAATGATGAACAATCGAATGAAATGTCGTCGTGCTGTTTTATTTTTGCTATTGTTGCTTTCGTACTCTGTGAAAAGTTTGAAAAGATATTTTGAGCATTTGTTACCAAACTTTGCACTCAACATTTTTTCGAATACCCTGCTTAAGTTATAATCACTTGTGTCACGACACAGGCAACACATGAAAAGGAAACATTTATAAATCCATTAAAAGTATATGCAAATATATCAGTTTGATTGGGCGATAAGTATTCCTAAGTGTTCCAGCCGAACTGTTCGCATAGTCCGGCTGATGGAACTTGCCCTAGTTGCTTTCAGCTGTACTAGATATATGTTAATGCGTACATGTGGATTTATATATAACAGAATTACACTTCATTTTAATTTATAAAATATAAAAAGCCAGACCACATAGTGTATGTATATATATTCCTAATCTGGAAAATATCTGTCCTTCAATTTGAATGCTATACAAATGAAATTTTGTCTAGATTGCTGTGGACTGTAACTCTATATAATGCTGTGTGAGCAGTCGGTCGAAAATATACCCTTTTTGTATACCCTTTTTATATATACATACCCTTATAAATTATGCTATTATCTTGTCACTAACACATATATTCTATAGATAGTCCTGATCACATCTGAGTCGATAGACCTATAACTGACAATATGTTTCTATGCAAGCTGATCGCTCAGTCTTAAGGCTATCCCCTTAAAACCTTGCCTAGCTCCCATTTCCGTCGCAGCAGCAGTATTAATGTTAAAGTCGGCCGGATCGGAACACTGTATCTGACATAGGAACTATCGCTAAAAAGTTAAGTTCTTGTGTGAACAACTTTTAGCTCGTGACCAAACTTGTTATCTGCGAGCCTTACCAAGCAACTAATATATATATGAAAGATCGGAATATACACATGAATACATTACTAATTTTTCAATCCATTTTCCCTTAATGCTATATTAACATACATATTTATATATATTCTTTTCTGTCATCAAAGATATCGTGACCCAACTCTGGAGTTGTGAGCTTTACTATGCTTCACTCCCATCATAGCTATAAAGTCCGCATGATATATATTTTTTAACTTTTTAAATAATATATTTTTTTAGCTTCACGTGAAGCGCTTTAATTGCAATCAATTTAATTAGTTTCTTGCGACAAGTTTGAATATTTGAAATTGGCTTCAAGAAGGCAAAGTTCAAGGCGATTGCAAGTTGCATGTTACCAGGTTGCAAGTTAACAAGTTGCAAGTTAACAATCATTTCTGTGTTGCCTCCACTTCAATTTGATGATTTGATTTGATTGCAGCACAAAGCCAACTGAATAATAGTCGAATCATGGGGTGGCACACAGGCGGGGGCGGGGGCAGCTGGCCAGCTGACCAATGGCAAAAATCAATGCGCATTATGAATAACACACACACACACACACAAACACGCGCGCGTGCAGAAAGAAAAAAGGCAACAATTTAATACCGACCACACGGCGAATACGCAATATTCACATTTCAATTTATAATTTGTGCAATAATTAATTGAACCAAATTGCGAAATTTGGTTAAAGGGCATCCAATTAAAGCAAAGCCACAAAAAAGCTGACAATGGAAAAATACAAATAAATAATTATCGATTTGTGGTCGAACAACGAATAGCCTACACGAAACTTATCTCAATTTTAGAGAAAAGAAAGAAACAATTACAGCAGCGAGAAAGGAAAATGTAGACCAAAAGAAAACATTACGAGAGAAACTGAAAATATGTAAACGCAGAAAATAGAGAGAAGTTTATAAAATGGCGGAAAGACAAACAAGAAGATAAGACAAGTCACACTTGAAAGAACATGTTAAAGAAACAAAGAATGACAGAATAACAGGCAGGGAGAAAGAGAGGCGAAAGAAAATATACATCACAATTAAGGATCAAAATGGGACAAATAGAGTAAAAGAGAGAGCCAGAAAAAAGGAAAATATTTAATGAAGTAATTACGAATAAGATTAACTGAAAAGTGATAAGATATGAAATGTTAAGTTCAAACCAATCTTGAGTGCAAGGGCGAAAATTATGTTTCCTTGCCTTTAGATATGGGCTGAGGGGGGAGGGTCAGCTTTCTACTTGGGCTACTTCTTACCAAGAATTTGCGAGAAGTTGGCCAAGCGGAAATACGAGTGCAGGCGCTAGGCGACAATCGACCTTTGACCTGTCGCACACAGTAACAGCAATGCGAGCAGCTTCAGCAGCAGCTGCTGATTTCTGTTGTTGTTGCTTTTGTTGTTGTTGCTGTTGCTGTTGTTGTTGTTGTTGTTGCTGTTTTTCATTTGTTTGCTTTGACTAATTAAGAAAGCCCACAAAGTGCCAGCCCCAAGAGTGTGTCCTCGGGGCGGGACTGGATGTGCCTTTAATTCACTTCAAATTGAAAAGCCTGTTGAAAGATTTATGCTTTCAATATTTAATTTGATTTGTTCATTTAATTAATAAATTCGTCTTGATTAAAATACATTTTTAAAATTTGATTTTATTTTGTGACAAAAAAAAAGTGTTTGAAATTAAATTAAATTTTCGTCTTAGGACTAAACACAAAATAAATCGGATATAGATATCTTTGCTAGGCAATTGAGAATTATTTACAAGGAAAACACTTACAAAGTGATCTGTGTTGATTGATGGACTGATGATTGATTGATTTGGTGTATGCAGCTAGGTAAATTGTTTGAAACCAAAAAATTGGTGAGCTGACTGATTGCTTGATTGCATGATTGATTGACTGCTTGAGAAGTATTTACAAAATGTTGCACTCGAGCAACTGATTGACTACTTGATTGATTGATTTTCTGCTTGATTGATTGATTGTCTGCTTGATGGATTGATCGATTGTTTGATTGATTTGTTGATTGTCTAACTGATTGATCGACAGTTTGGCAAGTATTTACAAAATGTTGCAAAAATGTCGAGTCAATCAGTTGACTGCGTGATGGATCGACTGACCGACAACCTGTTGCCAGTAGCCAGCAGTCGACGCACGTAATGTGAGGGCAACCGCGACGACTCCGTACCAAGCGGAGCCCAGTCCAGTTGCCGAACACACAGCAGACATCAGCTCCCTCTGCCTGCTCCCACTCACAGATCTGTGCTTATGGTATGCGTCAGATGCTGCTGGAGCGGATAGTTCTCAGCATAGACGGACGCATTCGTATCGATCTTGAAACGCTTGGCCGCACTCTCCATCTCCTCCAGATCGCTGAAGGCGGGAAAGTCAATGGGACAAAAGTGTCCCGCAATCGCCTCCGGTATGTGGCTGACATTGTGCAGCATGTGGGCGGGCGTGCTCTGCAAATAGTTGCGCCACTTGTGATACGAGCGTGAGTTCAGCTCAAATGTGGCATCGCGGCGCTGGCAAATGGGCGACGAGGTCTTTGGCATAATGCGCTGGGCATGCTGCATCATGTACATCTCCCACTCCAGGTTGCCCACGCCGCGTGACAGCTCGCCGGAGCTGCTGCCACAGCTGCTGCTGCTGCTTTGCTGGCTTTGATTGGCCAGCTCCATGTCCTGGGTGCGATACAGCTGCTGATGCTGCTGCTGGTGCTGGTGCTGCTTGCTGGGCGTGGAGGAGCCGCTGCTGCATGTATGATAGCCACAGGAGCGCTCCAGCTCGTGCTCCGCCTCCAGTTCGGTTAGCTGCGGCAGCGGCTGCTCGGCAAAATCATCGCAAATGGGTCGCGTTTGGCTGCGACTCCAAATGCTGCGATTCCGTTGCGGCGTGCTGCACGAACTGCCCAGCCCGCTGCTGTTGCTGCTGCCACTGCCACAACTGCTGCCGCTGCCGCTGCTGCTGCCGCTGCGACTGCGCTTTGAGGCATAGACGCTGCCATTGAAACTGCGATTCGTATCCAACTTTAAACTGCTCGCACAGCAACCCATTTCGTACGTTTAATGAAGTATTTAATTCAAGTATTTTTTGTATATTGTAGATATTTATGGCACGAGTTAGTCGCGTTGTCTACTCGCCGCTGCGTTTTTGTCAACTGTGTGGCCTAAACGCCCGGCAGCTGGCTCTTATATAGCCTGGACATTGGCCCGGCTTGCCGGCGGCTCAGGTAGTTTTTCGCGAATTTCTTGGAATTTGTGTTTGCATTTTTGGCAAACGCGTTTACCTGATCCGTTTTTGGCTAATCCGCCGTTTTATGACGCGGCTCCGTTTCTGGCCCAAAAGCCCGTGCACGTGTGTGTGTGTGTCCCTTTTGGCCTTAAATGTTGCACACAGCTTACCTGGCCGATTGTCCTTGTCGCACGGATTCCCTTGATGGATTTTCAATTTCAAAATCTATGGATTTTCATAAGACTCGAAAACTGGACAGTTCTGGCCTTTGCCATTTTGGCCATTTTGCCGCATTTATAGGCAACCCTTTTTTCCTGTACACATTTTATGCAGACTGCAATCGAATCTGAGTCCAGGCCCAATACTGACCTCCAGCTCGATTCCGAATTCCATTTCGATTTCATGTGCGGCGCTGCGACTGCGCCTAACCTTGGCCCATGGCCCGATTGTGGCCCATTGTTGTGCAAACGCCGTTGACGCCGGACAAGTTGCCAGCCAGCCGGGACAATGGGAGGACATCAGACGGGACAGAGAACAGCTGCGCTTCGATCATGCACGAACGGCAATCTTTAGAGCCATTTTATTGACAGTTTGTCGACGCACATTTCACATGAAATTTTCTGAATGGAGTTCGTGCGTCCAGACCAGGTTCTGTTCTTGGCCAGAAATACTTATGACTGCGCCTCCTGCTGCTGCTGCTGCGGCTGCTCTTCCCGCTCTTCAAGGCTGCCCAATTGAAATTGAGCCCAATTCAGGCAATCAAACTCTATAATTACTCAACCAAACTTATTCCTGTTATTCAAGCCCAATATTATTCAAAAACATCCAAGTGACATTCCAGAACATGCCATAGCTCTTTATCATACCTAAATGCCTGTCACTTTGAGTCTAGTTGAAAGGGAAAGTTTGAGTGCTGGAAAAACCTGCGTAGATCTAATCCAGCTTGCTTAGGAGTTCCTATTTTTCTTGAGATATAGTCAAAATCGACGCTATAATTATAGTTGTTCGAATTTGTACAACTATTTTGGATTCATGTCTATTATATATGATCATAAGTCGATGCCAAGCAGACTCTCTAACTCCGAAATTTGACTTATTCGGGAATTAAAATAAAAATAATCCTTCTATGGCAACATCTATATTTCTTTATATGAGGGAAGTACACAAGTTAAAATTGAATAAAAGTGATTATTATTATTATTTCTTGAAGATGGGAGAACCCGCATTCATGTCAGAAATTATTTGATGAAAACAGAACGCAAAGCTTTACTACAATATATTTTAAATGAATAAAAGTTCAGTATATAAATAGATTTTACCTGAAGAAAAGCCCAGTATATAAATATACGTTAATTGTATTTTGAAATATCTCCAGACCGAAGTAGGACTTTCCTATAAGTCGATAACAGAAATTACTAGAAAGAAGCTTTATTGGTTAAGGATTTGTTGCGACTTTAAAGCTGACAATAAAAGCAGCTGGAAACAACTAGAGCACAGTTTAAATATATATAAAATAAATACGAAGTGGGAAAATAGTTTAAAGAAAAGGTTTAAATCTTAAAGCCACCACGAAAAGCAGTTGGAAACTTCCAGAAGACACTTCCTTGAATTACTCTCAGGGGCAGAGTTTGCACCTGAAAAGACGCAATTTGGGAAAGCCGCATACAAGATTTGATTATTGCTATTGAGCTAAAGAAGTTGTTTTCCTTCCTGCCAACTATAAGAGGAAAAGCAAGAACAATTATGCCCGCTGTGGCGTTAAGATTAGTTTTCCTTAAGGCAATTTGATTTCCTTTTGGAGCTGAAAATCGCATAAAAATGTATTCTCATATTTGGCCTTTGGAAAAAACCTTGGCTCTGGACAATCCAAACGAGCTGTGCTCGCCCCTCCCACTTCCACGCACTCTCCGCACTTTCCCAAAGATGAGCGCTGGGTAAATAGCCCTGGGAAACTCTGAGCCATGGTTGGGATTCGAGAGTCTAAACAGAGCCAGCCCCGTCTGTTGAGATCTTTGGGTGAAGGGTTGAGGCGTTACTTTTCCCACACGCTCGCTGATGTTTTGGGTGCAGCCCATTTATTTGGCTGGTGTCAAAAGGTTGCGACTCGACTCGACTCGCCTCGAGTCGACTCTTGGGTTCTTGGCCCTTGGCCGGAGCTCATTTGACTATCGGCAGAAAATGTGGATTGTTGCATTTTCACACGCAATCGCAGCAGGCCCGCAGCTTGGAATTTCCCCCCGGCCCAGAACAATTTACACAACAATTTTCCCAAATTTATGACCCAACTACAAAGTCGTTTGTGCGGTTGACAATTTTCCAAATCCGAAATGGAATTCAGCTCAGGGTTTTTCTTTCCCTTTAATTTCGCTTTGCCGCTTATCTGCGAGTCCGTTAAAGAAATACCGGATGCCGGACCTTGACCTCGGGCTGTGAGGCGTCCAATGCACGTTGTCCAAACAGTTGCCCAAACTAAACAGTTGGCGCTGCAGTTGCACATTTTCCGACTTTCCGACTTTCAAACTTTTGAATTTTTCAATTTTGTTTGCTTTGCGTCGCCAGCACGTGACTTTCACTCCGGGCAGCAAGCGGAAACGGAAGCAGCTGCCAGTCCAGCATTCAAAATAAAGGCCATTCCGCAACTTACAGAAAATAGTTCTCTAGCTGAAGGCTTTCAAGCAAGAAGAAGACGCTGGATAGTCAAAGCAGAGATCATAAAAGTTTGGCTAAGAAAAAAGCAGACGACGAGCCAAACGAGCTTTGAATGGAGCCAGTTCGTGCCTGAAACTCTTATGAACCGAACCAGTTCCACGAATATTAACAACCGAATCAAAGTATATTTTTCTTCAAAAATGGTTTAGTTAAAAAAACTATTAAGCGTCCAGCACTCAATTCAGCCTAAAGTAAAAAAGCGCGGGAGTGTCCGACTAGGGGATACCCCTAAACTTCTTCTACTAACTACAAATCCAGCTCGATATCTATAAAATAATAGACACTTCATTTGTAGATACTATTCTAGAAGCTACATGTCTAGTTTGGTAACTCAAGCTCTTAAAATCTGAGAGATTTGCTCAAAAAACAGGAATTTGATATCGATTTTTATCGATTGCTTGGAAACGGGGCAAGTTATCGATTATCGAAAACAAAACTCGTACTGTGCGGACACTAGGAGGACCTTCGTTCAAGTCTTTAGCTATAATTGGGACGGATGGGACGGATAAACAGACAGACATGGCTGATCAAGAATATATATACTTTATGGTGTCGGAGATGCTTCCTTCTGCCTGTTACATACATTTGCACAAGAACATTATACCTTTATTACCCATTTTTAATGGGTTCAAGGTATAACTAGACCGTAAGCCCATCTATCTGAACCCGACAACTATGAAAGCTAGGGCCAGCAAATTTTGCATATGACTTCTACTAAACGTCATATGCTCGTATACTCTATAAATACCCAATCGTTCGGGATATAGTTGAGATATTTGATTTCATATTTGTCGGAACTTGAAGATCTACTTTTTGATTTAATAGATTTTTATTTGGACTAAAAGTAAAATCATAAAGCTATCGACAAGCACAGCCACAGCCTCGTGTCAAGCCGGAGCTAGCTACAGGGTATATGCTAGCTGAGCATGCTCGACTCGTCTTGTGGCTCGGAATATGCTGCTTCTTTTCTTAAAGAAATGATGCACCACTCTTATGTACACACTTTCGTCAATTTATTTGTTAGTTGTTTTGTTGGTTATTCAAGTGCGATAAGACCCACTTTAGAACCATTTCAATGGGTATTACTGCCCCCCACACACATTTCCACATTGTCAGCACTTGCAGCTGGGCAAAGAGTTCGGGCTCGTAGATGGAGCAGCATCTAATGGACAACCCCTTGGCACAGCTGCAATCGCAGTCGGAATCGGAATCGCAAGCGCCTTCCCGTCCAGTCCAGCGTTCCTCTCGGCAATCGCTGTCAATTAGTATCCCCATCCATTTGGGACTATCCAGCTGCAGGAGTTGCCCATGGCGAACCGAGGCACTGGTCCGCTCTGTGCTCCACTCGACGTGTTCGCAGCCTTGCAGCAAGCAGAGCAATTGACATGCCATTGACATGCGCTGGCAGGGACAAGCGGTCAGTTGGCCAGTTGGAGATCAAGCCACAAGATACCCTGTAAATTCCTAGAGCTGAAACTGACTTGATTGTTGCACTTAAATCAATATTAATTGATTGCAGCAACAAAAACAATATAGTTAACAATATTTAATATGTATTTTGTACCTAAGATACCCTGTAAAAATACAAAATGTGAGTATTAGCTGCTTACATACGCAAATCGTTTAGGCAAATGGCCAAATTAGTACATCCGATTTAAATATGTCAAAAGTAATTTTAGATACCCTGTAAAAACTGCATATAAAGATACCCTCTCCAAATACAAATGGACACAGCTGTAGTTATATATGAATATTCCATTTCATTTCAGCTCAAGCTATGCCTCAGCTAAGTATATCCTGTGTGTATGATTGATGAGCATGCTATAAAATACCCTATAAAAAGTAAAATTGAGAATTTCTATCGAAGTATGTTACATATTAGTTGTTATGCAGTGCGCATAATGGACAGCGATTGTTTCTAACCAAAATACCCTGTAAAATCAAATTCAAGGGCATTCAGCGCTATCATAGTTGGCACCTATTTGGGGATACCCTGCACAAACTGGGATTTGAACAGTTAACGCAGTTATCTTAATTTAATCCTGCATCTGCTACTAGTAATTTGCTAGAGATAAGATACCCTGTAAAAAACACGAACTGCCTGTATTTGGTATGTTGAATCAGTTATACCCGATCCGCCGTAATTGTGCGTGGTAGAATCGAAACACTTGAACTGGAAATCGCAGCCAATGCAAAGTTCAGTTGGGAACGTGCCCGAAATGTTGAAATTGTCGAGAATTGTGAATGCGAATGCTAGATTTTTCACATCCAACTTTCTTTTTCTATTTTCTATTTTCGTTTTGCTTTTTGTTGCAAGTCCGATTGTTTTCAATCAAGGGAGGGCAAGGACGAAGGAATCATTGAGCAGGTTACTGAAGGCGACTTGAGATAGAAGATTGAAGCGAAGGGCAGGCACATCTGGACGCGGCAATTGATGGTTTTGTTTGTGCTTATTTTTTCGCTCCGGCTTTTTAGCGCACTTCCTGATAAGGGAACAAAAAACACACGAACCAAAATACTATAAAACTATAAAACCTTTCTGGCGGATATCTGCAAACGTCTGCCTGTTCATATGCATATTTGTGTTGTTTATGAAACGCATTTGCGGGCCAGCCCTTGGCCCGCGGGCCACATACTTGCGGCCGTTTGGGCCATAAAAGCAATCGCTTAGCCCTGGCTCAGGCCAGGTAGACGTCGCTCAGCGCTGCCGTCCTGCTGTCCGGCGTGTCCTGCTGTCCGGCGTGTCCTTTCGCTGCGTTCACTTGTTGATCCGTCGGGCCATTCCGCTGGCCCGCTGTCAAGTTGGCGGCCAATCGATCTGTCGGGGCGCTCGCCGTATGGGCGGTATTTCCGTTTGGTATTTCCGCTTGGCCGCGTGGAATTGCCACAGCAAATCGCGTCCACATGTGCCGCATAAGCTGCTCGTTAGCAAATGCCGCGAGGCGGCATCTATTTAAACGTTAATTTGTCCAGTTGCCTTGGAATCGGCCACTCTAAGCACTTGCTCTGACGCAGCACAGCTTGTGGCATTCGCATCGGAGACAAGTGTGGCATGCGGCCAGCTCTCGGGAATTGCCCGCAAGGTTTTCTAGGCCAGGTGGCAAGCGTCAGCCGTACTCGAAGTACAGTTGTGCTTGATACCAAAGTCAAATTTCGACAGCAACAGCAACAACTTTAATTAGGCAGCTGAACGAACCTCCCCCTCTCCCCCTTCCCCCCCCCCCCTCTCCTCCTCTGGATCACTTAGAAAGCACTCTGCGCTTTATGTAGCTCACCTGACGTGGCTGTCGAAGCTGCTTTTAGCCGCAAGCCCATTAAAATGTGTCTCGAAATGCGCCTCGCGGATAGGCAACACTTTTCTTAAGGGCGGCTGTGAGGGGCAGCCCTGCTGTCTTAGCTTAGCTGCACTGCATTGTAGAGTATATCGCGGCGAATCACTCGAAATCGAAATGCACAACTCCAGACAACACTAAAAAAGAGTTTTATTAATTAGTCAGTGGAAAGATTGCGTGACATGCATGTAAATATACAAAAATATATATATGCGCTTACCTCGGGTCATCTAAGTAAAAGATGCTGGTTCAAATCACATGCTTGTATATGAATGAGGCGTTGTCTTAGCCGTGGGCCATAGCAACATATCTGTAAATATATATAGTTACATATATGAGCTATCGAAGTAAAGGATGCTGGTTGAAATCCCTCGCTTAGATATGTATGTATGTATATATGCACACCTCGGTATCGAAGTAAGGCATGCTGGTTCAAATCCCATGTTTTGTGTATGAATGCCCATTAAAAAAGTCAAGTTGATAGCTTAACAATATACAATAATAATAATATACAATGTACAATGTAATGTCAATAGTGTACCATAAGGTATATATCCATATATACATAAGTATATATATATATATATATATATCTTGATCTGTAACAACAGGCCCGTCTTAAAAGTCACATCCGCCTGTCTGTCGGTTTATCTGTTTCTATATCAGCAAGTCTCTTAGTTGTAGCTAAATCCATCTGCTTCCCTCAGGAAAACTGTCGTAGAAGGAATCATTCAATGTATTCAAAGTATGTTTTCTTTAAGATATCTCAAACAAACCCACTTTTTTTGTGTCCATTAACAATTCTTTCCCTTTCTTATTCTATCTTTCTAAGAAACAAATTATGCATCGGGTATAGCTTATAGTCTATATCAGTTATGATAATAAACGAGCTGAGATTTTCTTTATCTTAAGTTCGAATTCGGATATTGTATTGTCCTCTGCTGAGAAAATCTCATCATTTTTAAATATTTTCAAAAAAACATTGATGAAATGCATCCTAGAGTTATTTTGAGATCTGTGCAGAGATAGTTTTTTGTTTGCAAATTGATTTACTTCGAAATATGTTATTATACTAAAACTTTTTGTAAAATCTTAAGTAAATATGGACCTCATTTGGGAATATATGCCAAAACAGACCATAATAGCTTATATAGCCAGACATTGCAGGGTATTTCCACGGCGGCTTGACGTGGTTAAAAGGAAACACCGTCTTTTTTCATGTTTCTTGTTGTAATTTGTTGTTTTTCCCCCACACGATTGTAGCTTTTGCATGTGTCATGTTGAGTTAACAACACATGTGGGTGCATGTGTGTGTGTGAGTGTGTGTGTGTGTGTGTGAGTGTGTGTGAGTGTGTGTTATTTGTTTGCTTGATTTACAAAGCAACTGTCTGCCATCAACGAGTGTGAGTGAGTGTGTGTGTGTGTATTGCAATACATAGAAAATCAATATTATTTCCCACTTTTATATTAAACCCCACGTGTGTGTGTGTGTGTGCGTGTGTGTGTGTGTGCGTGTGTGCGTGTGTTGCTCTTGTTGTAATTTCTTTATGAATTATTAAACGGCAATGGATTCTCGCTTTGTCTGTCCTCTCGAGTACATTTACTCATAATTGAAAAGACAATCTTCGCCGATACTTTGGTATCGATACTTGACGATTAAAAAAGGGGCGTGGGGCAGGGTTAGGTTTTCATGCACGTGTGCAAATTGCCAGGATTTCTTAAGCTTCAGTCACAACGCGTTTGTCATTTGAAAAGCGAAGAATTTAATTGTTCTCTGCGATACCCTGTAGCCTTCGAAAGGGGGTATATTTGGCTTGAAATAAGGTTTATCATCATATTATATTATGCAGACATGTGAACGACTAACTGAGCTTCTATAACTACTTTCGATAATTCATTACAAAACATCAATATATAAATATTTTTCTATATCTTATTAAATTTATCAAAGTCAAATAAAAAGTGGAATATGGTAGCTATAGTCTTGATTTCTGGTATGCGTATATTTGAGTACATTTACTCGAAGTGCCGAAAGTTTCAGTATAATCGTATGGCACAGTCCCGAGTTATGTCAGAAAGTATTGTCTGTAGGCGGGCATCAAAAGAGAGAGCAGCATGCTAATGGCCTTAAGGTCCTTTAATAGCTGTCTAAGGAGTATCTTCTAGTTGCCTTGGTTCACTTTTACTTGTTTAATGGGACGCTTTCTACTTGTGTTTTTTTCCTTGCTAGTTTCTTTGTTTCTTTTTGCTGCACTGCAATTGCGTTAAGTAATTTGAGAGTAGCTCACATGCTGCTGTTGCTACTGCTGCTCGTTTTGACTTAACGAGCATTTAATTGCCAGGTTTACCTTTGGTGTCACACACAGGCACACACACACACAGGCACACACGCACACCCTGATTACCTGCACTTTCCTTCCGGTTCACCCTTTTGGCCAACGAATTCACTTTTATTGTGCTGTGCGCATTTCTAGCTTCTCTTTCCTACTTTGTTAAACGATTTCTTTTGCTTTCTTTTTCAACATTTACTTTTTTCCCGTCTACTCTTTGCATTTTTATGCGCTGTTTCATTCATAAATTACAGGGAATCCCTCATTCGCATTGTCCCTGCAGGGCAAAGTTCCAGGAAAGTATCTCTCCCTCTCTCTCTCTCTCTCTCTCTCTCTTTGGCTCCTGCTGCCTGTGTGTTGTCTAGTCTAGTCTAGCTTTGTTCCCTCTCCGTTTCTCTCTCGCTCCGTGATCTTGTGACCCAGCTGATGCCTCGCGGGAATTGCGCATAATTTGTGCATGTTAATTAGCTCATTTTCGGGCGTAGATTAAGCAAATTAAGCAAATTAACTAAATGAGCAGCAAGTAAATAAATAAATTAAATGCTACACGAGCACAGCATGTCAGGGTATAAAGGGGCAAAAGTACTTGGTAATGGCTATCTGGGTCGGGGGCATAAAGCATCATCAAATGTGTGAAAGACTATCAGACCAAATTGTGAGCATGTACTTACGAGGCATTTGGGGTTCAAGGCGTGGCTATGAACTGTATGCATACCATATATGCCTCATCAGCATTAGCAGTCTTCTCCTTGTTGAACTCAGGGAAATTGCAAAAAGCCGGCTGCATAATTAACAAGTTCTTGTTAGCTCCCACAATACGCCACATATCGAAAAGTATAGGAAAATATAGCTGGAAAAGGAATGTAAGTATGAATTAAAGGACAATACTTGTATTTGAATTTTAATTCAAAAATAGATGATCACTCACTTCTTTAGACCTAGCTACAGGGTATTGCCCAGTCGAACAGGTATTCAAATATCTATCGTCTTTTTTGGTTGACTTTACTTGAAGAGCTTGAATTGATGGCATTTCGGCGCTTGTGGTTATGCCATAAATCACCATCATCACAACAGGCACTAAGTAATGCCACCCCCTCGCCCGCCCATTGGACCTCATATGCCCCAACAACCCCTCCCCTCCGCCCAGGAGGTAGCTGCTTCAGCTGTAACTTTTAATGCACTAAACAAGTGCCAAAAGTTGCGTCTTAAGTTTCGCATATTCGTAAATTGCGCTCATAGCACCGACAACCATATTAGTGTGTGCGTGTGTGTGTGCGTGTGTGCGCGTGTGTGTGTGCGTGTGTGTGTGCGAGTGTGTGCGTGTGTGTGCCCTGCCCCGGTGTCTGACACAAGCACTTTTCAAGCTCAGCTAGCAAAAACATTTTCAGCCATTTGCTCTGTGCGGGCAGGCTAGGGAGGCAGGGAGGCAGGGCGGCAGGGAGGCAGGGCGGCTTGTGGGGCTCTGGGTGAAGGACGTTGCATGCAACTTGAAGTTGCACATGTGAATTGGCCGCATCAAGCCATGCAACACTCTGGGGAATCACGCCAGAAGTGCTGATGCAGTGCCCTTCGACGCCGCCGACTCGCCTCGCATCCACGCAAATCCCGCTGAGTCGCCAAGTTTGTGCCATGGATTACAATTAAATTGTACTTGATTATAATTGCAATTGCATTAGCTGTGATGCGGCAACGCTGCCACTCTGCGATGCTGCCTCGATCTGGCAGCACTTGACGTTCTTGACAGCTGAGCGCGTTAAGTTGGCTGCGCCAGGTTATTGCTTGAACTGATAATTGAAATTGAATTGCCTTTTTTTTTATTGACCACGAGTGGGGCGGACTGAAGTCGAGCCAAGTGTCTAATGCGCAATACTCTTAACTTAAAGCTAATTCTTGTTTATTGCGTCGTTGACTCTGAGACTATAGCCCCAAAACACCTACAGGTTTAACGAACATAAGCAATATTTGAGAGACTCAACGCTGGGACCTAAAAACATTTTTATAGAGTATTTAAGTAACATTATTTAGGTAAATGTATGTTACAGACAGAAGCATTCATCTCCCAACTCGTAAAGCATATTATATATTCTTGATCAGTGCGACAAGTTGAGTCGATCTATTGTCGGAATAAATGCGTCGATCTCGAAGACTAAGTACATATGCTCAAGACTTGAAATTTGATATAAATTTTCTCCCATACCATGCGCAAAACGAGCTGCTTTTTTTTCTCGATATCTCTTGCTATTTTCTTAATATCGATAAATATCGATTTTGGAGATATTTCTTTGTTTCTTTGCCTCTCTTTTGTTTCTTGGTCTCTACACGTAATTATATGCCATGCTTAAGTTCTGTAAATTGAATATAAATCGGGCTTTAAGCACCGAAGTTAATCTAGAGTGGATTTCCGATAATGTAGGGCCACATAAAGAATAAGCATAGCTGCGGCGTAAGCTACGTTCAGGGTATCTACTGGTGGGGCATTTTCTTGTCCCAGTGATTATTTGGTTATTCGAGTAGCTTGGCAAAATAAAAGGCTATCAAGGTTAAAGTATTGGAATAAATTTGGGAATCGCCAAACTCTGCAAACTCATTAGCCGACCACTGGCAAGTCTGTTAGCTATCATATCAGTTAGTTATGTTTATCTTTCTGTCGCTTATGTTCACAATCATGACAAAATCGTAGCCAAAGCATTCTTTGATGACAACTCATGACCGACTTGGCCAAGTTTAGTTGCTCTTCGGGAAACTTTTTGGCATATTCATCTTGGCTGCTGGCCAAGGTAAACGGAATCAACGGAAGCCAATTGGCAGGGGCCGAGTCAACATTTGCCACATGCGAGTGCCGCACTCGAAAGTTTATCGTTTGTCTTTGCAACACATTTAACCCGCTCTTTCCCGTTGTTTTTATTGGTACTTGCAGTTGTTAAGCTGGGGGCACGCGCCGAGGAGGCCAGCACTTCGACTGGCATCTCTGAAGGTGAGTAGATGACGCATATGCCACGTGCCATTTGTGCCACTCGAAACTAGCCACATGCCACTCGATTGATGAACTCAATTCGCAAACTAATTCACAGAATGGGGCTCCGGCTGGAAGGGCGGCACCAACTTTCTCGTAGAGGTCGAGGAAACAGCCGCCATGTCACCAAATGCTGCACGTGGCAGCAGCAACACATCCGATGAATACATCGCCGAAATAACCAACAGCCAGGAGGAGGAGCCCCCCGGGGCCACCGTTGCCACAAATGGCACAAAGCCCGAAACGGGTAAGTTGACCCAAAAACCAAACTCACATGGCAATAATCCCACTTAAAGCCATTCATTTATTAATCTGCAAGCCGGGATAAAAATGTTATTGCCGGGGAAATTCGAGCAAATTAACGGTACGCGCCTAATGACTGGGATTAAAGGAAATGATTTGAGTGCATCTGATTTCAGAGATTAATTAACCATACTTTCTTTCAATCTCAAATTAAAAAACATTCATTTTACAAAATGCAGGCGTAGCCAACTTAACTAGTGTAGCCAATGAGAGAGCAAGAGTTAAACAGAGAGAGGGAGAGAGAGAGAGGATTTGACAAGAATTGCGCTTAATTAATTGACATGCAGATTATCCTCATGTCACTGATGCGCAGCCAACTTAACACACTCTGCAAATATCTAGTGTTGCCAGATGACTAACGGATTGACAATATCGAATTTCAAAACACGCCGCCTAGTGCTGGCAGATCAATAAAAAAAAACAAAATATATTAAACGAATGGTGTTGCCAGATTGCTTAGGTAACCGCCCAGCACACATCTAGTGCTGCCAGTAGGTCGAAATAATATTTAAGCCCACATCTAGCGCTACCACACATTATTTAGACACTCGCCCAGCGCTACCAGATCGCTAAGCGAACCACCCAGCGTACATCTGGCGCTGCCAGACTGCTAAATTAGGAGCTTAGCACACGCCTGCTGCTGCTAAATTGCGAAAATTACAGCTCGACACGCACCTGGGGCTGCCAGATCCCAATTTAAATCATAGCTTAACAAAAAAGAAAATCTCACACTGAAAAAGATAATGCGATGTTATTGGATTTAAAAGAGCATCGTAAATGGCGCAGCACAAGCACGACTTTAAAACAAATCCGTGAAGATTTGTCGCTACACATGTATCCAGAATGCGCAGGATACGAGTAATTGAATGTTTATGGCCTTAACTGTAATCCAATTGGCTTGCCACCAAGGCCAAGAGCGAGACGGGGCAGGTACAAAGACAGCAACAACGACAGCTACCAGCACGGGCGACAAAATGTGGCAGCAGCCGCGTGATAATTGAATTCCAATCGGCGGCGGCGGCGTCTTGAGTTATTTATGCGGTTTACGTGCGCTGCGAGACATTCAAAATCCGACATACAGCGAAAGCATTTTACAATTTCGCCCCCCCCCCCTTCCGTTTGCCATTGCAGGTCCGAAGATCATCGTGCGCACCGAGGAGGTGCTCATCGTTGGGCTCGTGCTCATCCTGTGGGTGGGCGCCATCATGCTCTTCTTCAATCGCTGGGGCAAGATACGCATGCTGGAGCCCTATCAGCCCAAGTTCCAGCAGCAGCATCGCAGCTCCTGTCCCTTGGTCGATATAGATGCGGTCGCAACGCATCAGGTAAGATATGTTCGAAATCTATTTTAAATACCAGATCTTCCCAAATAACCTAGCAAAATCTGTAGAGCATCCAAAAGTGCTCAAACTGTCCAAGAATGTGTTATAAGCAGTTGAGGCTCTTCGATCGTTGTGTTAATCTAATACTAGATAGTATTATTTCTAAGAATATTAACATAAGGTTTTGATATATTCAATATGAACAGAAATTCCAATTTATAATTCCAGGCATATTCAAAGAAAAATAACCCTAGTAGCACCTTTTTTAGTGCGAGAGCAAGGGAGAGTAAAAACTCACGAACAAATGGAATTTTATCCAGCAAACCGATTCCGAGCCTAACCGGTTCGAGCTCCGATCCTTGAGCCGATTCAGTTGCCTAAAAAGAAAGTCACACCTCACTTTGTTTTTAAGAGAACATATTCATTTAATATTTAATTTTTATCTAGTCTGAACCTATGATAGCATCAATAAGAATTAATTAAAAATTATAGAAAGAGGTTTTGTAATAAAGTAAATTTGCAATAGAATTTGTTTTTATTTCAAATTTGGTTTAATTCCCCTGGCTTCAAAGCGTGAATCGAACCAACGACCAAAAAGAACATGTTTAAATACATTAATCAAGTGAAGCTTTTCATAGCTAGTATAAAATATTAAAAACTAAAAAAAATCTCTAGATAAAAGACAAGTTGTCTTGAGTTTAAGCAACAGGATCTGCTGTCATAAAAGAGATATGAAAACATTAGACTAAATTTATTTTGCATAACACTTGCCTCTGCAAAACTGTCTGATAACAATTTATTCAACTTACCTGCCACATTTTCTCTCTTCTTCTTTCCAGCGCGCCTCCGTTTCCCGCATGTCGATGGGCATGGTGCACAATCATACTCTGAATATGCCAACGTGTCAATTCGCGGCCTATAACCCGAGCCTCTATGCAAAGGGTAAGCATTGTCCTTGACGCAGCGCCACAAGCTGCCCCGCACAAGCCTTTCCGCTGGTTCCGCATGTTGCATGTTGCATGCTGCACGTTTTTTTCGTGTTTTTTGTTTCGCCTGCAGCGGAAAGAAAAAATTCGCGTAAAATGCAAATGAAAAATGCAATTAAAATCGAACAACATCTTCACACACACCCGACAGCCACTCTACATGAGTGTGTGCGAGTGTGTGCGAGTATGTGTGACTGTGTGTGTGTGTGTGTGTTGCCAACTCGTGCTGCATGTTGTGTTGCCTACTTTCGAGCGTCGCCCCAAAGCGTTGCAAACTTTTCGCAGCAAATAAATTGCACTTGAAATTCGCGTTAATCGCATCGAACTGACTTGCCAAAAGTTTTTGGTAAAACTTTTCGAAATTTTTGAACCAACAAATCTGGCAAAAACTTATTCTGAATAATCTATATATATATTTGAGAAATAAACCAAAGAAAGTCAAGAAATCTCTGAGGAGAAATTAAACGCAGGCAAAAACGTATTATTTTTATATATTTAATCACGCGTGTGGTTTTAAGTTATTTCAGGTAAATTTTTAATTGCGCACGGGCGGAAAATAATTGCTAACATTTGTAGAATATAAATTGAGGCAGACAAAGCTTGTGTGTACACATGCGCTTAAAGCTGCTTCCATAATTAATTTGTAGAATCTTGCTCGGCCTAAAAGACGAAAAGGTAAAGAAATAAAGCTAACAAACGCTCAAGTTAAGTGTTGAACACAGCTCCCCTTAACAAATCTCATGTGAGCCGCAATTAATTTTATGCAGTGTTGTAAAATGCTGCGAGCAATAACTTTAAAGTGATGTTAAAATATACTAGCATGCACACGTGAATTGTCTTAATCTTGAGTACTTACCTTTGATGCATATATTCCTTTGCCAGCATACTTTTTGATTATATGTACGTTATTCATCATTAATTCAGGTCCTTATACAACACTGCATGTCTTCTGCAGTACCCTGTAAATAATGAAATGGTTGGTCAGAGCTGTGCGAATGTTTTTAAAAGAGTCTTTACTTGATTCAGTTAATATATGTACTATTAGCAAGAACATAACCGTCGATTTAATGCAATGACCTAGACGAACCCAACGAACTCAGGGACTATAAGACCTAGAGTTGCCCAATTTGTTATGTGAATTCCGGAATACCAAATGACAATACATTTCATTCAATACTTGACATTTTCATCCCAGATACTTGGCCAGACAATAGTCACATTGGGAGTATAGGTTATACATTCAGATTTTTGTCTGGGCCTGTGCTTAGGATATATTAAGCGAAGAACACATTTTAAATTTGAGCAATTGGCTTCCTATAAGCCGTGCACAGGGTATCTTCGAGTCGGGTTGTGTCGCTTGCAGCCTTCTTAAGTAGTTTTTCCAATATAATGGACTTGACTTTTATGCCGGACGAACATGTTTGAGCTTTACGCATTAGCGCCACATCTAGCGGGCACTTCAGACTGCCGGCATGCAGCCCGAGAGAGAGGGAGAAGGAAATGGCAAGAGCGAGACAGACAGAGAGACAGACAGAGAAAGAGAACAAGGAAGGCGCTTATAAATATGCTTAATGCTCGCTAGTTGAGGCGTGTCTCGCTTTAAGTGCAGCATTTTTGTTCGACTTTTAATGAGTTGCCAGACAATTAAACTGCACAACGGGGTGGCCGAACGGGGGGATGGGGGACGGCTGCTTGCATGCGTCTAGGCCCCAAGGGGAGGGGGGGGGGCGGGCGGTGTGGGTGGCGACAGGCAAAGGCGCCGCCAGCGGCAGCGAGGCGCAAGCCAAGCACATAACAATACAATTTTAATGCCATTTCTTCGACTCAACTCTCGTCTCTCGACTCTCGTCTCTCGAGGATGCTGCGACTCCGATTCCGGCTCCGACAATGGCTATGCAATTAAATCTTGCGGAAACGCACGCACAACCACACACACACACACACACACGCACACATAGCAAAAGGCTGAGCGTAGCCGAGGGGAAAATGGGTTGTTGTGGGGTAATGGAAATGTTAATGGAAATGGATGCACGATTCGCTGGCAAAAGTATATTAAGATTGTTTCTAACAAATGAGTATGTCTTCGACTATGTATGTGTGTGTGTGTGTGTGCGTGCGAGAGCGTGTGTGTGCGTATGTGTCAACACATGTTCAACAATCGTGACCCTGTGTGTCCATCTGTCCGTCCTTGAAAGAGATGTGCTCGTTTGTCATTTGCGGAACGAGCTTACTCATATTTTTCGATAACGTCTCCCGGCTGATGGTTGATTTTAACAAAGCTCGAAGATTATAAGAGCTAGATACGCAGATTCAGAAACCCTTTAGATGCCTTCCCCAGCACACGTCGACAGTTAGAAAAACTCTCGCTTACACTTGTGTATGCCATATTTAAGCTCTGAACATTTCATGGAGATCGGATTATAGACACCAAAGTTAATTAAGAACGTGGTGGCTGAGGAAGGAAGAAGCACAGAAGCAAAAGTCGTGACTTCTCTCCTCTGTATGTGTGTGTTATACTGTATGTGTGAATAAATGGAAAGCTAAGTTGGTCGCATCGATAACTTGGCACTCTCGTATATAATCTATTGCAATCTCATCTCTAAATCCTTATTATACCTCTTTCATTTCAGGCTACGCCTCGCATGTCTCGCACGTGGCTCGGCCCCGCCAGAATTCGGTATTTGTTGGAGCCAGCACGAGTCACTATTTGATGCCGAGGCCGCCGAGGAAGACGCGCTCCGCCATGGATCTGCACTCGATGGTGCTCGACGAGAGCGCCGAACAGGTGTAGATAGGCAAGAGCGAGAGAGAGAGAGAGAGCGAGAGAGAGGACGTATGTTAAGGCTAATGTAAGCGTGTGTGAGTGTATTTGTATTGTGGGCGTGAGAGAGCACAGCTAAAGGCATGTGTAAGTCAGGAAGTACATAAGTAAGAGTATATATCAATAGAGAGCAGAGCATAATAGAGAAGAGAAGACATAGAAACAGTTGAAGAAGAGTTGTGAGAACAGCAACAGCAACACTGTCCAAATGCAACAACTAATATTTACAACGTGTTCTTAAACTCAAGCTAAACACTACACCTCTCTCTCTCTCTCCCACTTTGTCTGTCTATCTCTCTCTCGCTCTCTCTCTCTCTTTCTGCAACTTACTCTCCCATTTGTGCTTGTTATTTGCTGATGCAGCGTGGCTTTATTCATTTTCAATGCCAAAACATTTGACGCACTCTTCGGTGAAGTGTGTCAAAGCAAAGAGCTCTACAGCTGCGATAAGAAAGCTCGCTGCTATGCAACTGCATTGTAAACCGTTGCCATGCATTCTGAGCTGCTATCAAACGTTAAAGCTATCAGCTTTTGTTTGCCATGCTGCGTCAACGGCGCTTGAATCAAACTTAATTTATAGTATTATTAACTAGTAAAGCTATCGAATCTCTTTATATTTACCTTTACGCGTAACAGTCTCCCAAAGAACAACTCGCACACACCAGTTTATTTCGATATACCTATAAGAAAAATATTGAAATTAAGTGCTAAACATTTATGTCGATTGTTGTTGTTTTGCAAAGGCTCAATATATCCCACAAACGAGTACATATTTTGCTATATCCCAACTAGAAGTATCTTTAATTGTATCTATATTAACATATTCGAGCTGATTGTAATGTTCGTATAAGTTCCATTTAATGACTCACCAAATATGCACCAAGTTCTCGTTTCTCGTTCAGTTGAACAAATAAATGTTTTGAGCTAGACTGAAACCGAAACGAGAATCGAATTCTAATGGACAGAACCGACGTGAACAGGACTGTAAGGAACGAGAACGAATGACGGCAGGGCATCAACGAACTGAACGAAAGGAACGAATGAGAACGGTGCTCCAACGAGTAGAACTAACGAGCACGGAACTATAACGAATAGAATGAACGAGAACGAGACTAAAGGAACTAAAACAAATGAGAATTAAAAGAAAACAAGTGAAACGAAAAGTAGACTCAAATGAATCAAAGTAATTATAAAACAAACAACGAATAAATGATTCGAGTTTCATAAAATTACAAAATAATAATTATATTCGTTTATTGAAATGCAGTAGAGAGCTCTTTGTATATACCACAACTTAGTTGACTTAGCAGCCTGCCTCTCAGCTATTTATGATGTCCTCTTTTGTAGCAAAGTCTTTTAGATTTCTAACGAGTCAATTGGCTTCTCTTTTCGCTCATTTTGAGGTGTTAACCTGATTTGAATTCTACGTAGTTTGTATTATCCTAATAATATCTATTATCCTAAAATATATATAAAAACTGTAACTTAACTGTAAGCTAACCAGCTGTCTCTCAATATTCTCGTTGTCTAGTTACTTGTCTTTCGCATAGATGTTTTACTCCACCTAACCAACTATTTATCTATCTATCTAACTATCTAGCTTTATATATATATATATCGATATCTGTTCTGAGCTGCGCGTTAAGTATTGTAATTTGTAAGCACTGAGCTAACTTTTGACCAAGAAAAACAACTACAACAAGAACTACAACCAAAGTATGACTAACGAAAGCTTTAAACAAATAAACAACCCATCCAACTGAATAAACTAATGTCACAGATATATATACATATACATACATAACATATTTTAAGATTCGTATCTGTATGATGTAAAAACTCAACTAAAGTCTAGAGCAAACTATGCGGAACAACTAATTAAACCTAAACAACAACTGCAACTAAAGCTAAATCAAAAACTTAATGCAAGCTAAAAATACATCTCTGAATATACAAATAATTCAGCTATTGGGCACATTGGAGCTGTATATACATAGCTAAGCATATGTATAAAATTTATAATACTAAGGGGGTATTCCCCAGCTCAGAGTGAGCTTTATTCAATAACTGAGTGTTGAAAAGTGCACTAACTTTTGTTTAAGCTAACAGTGTGGCAACGCTATACTTCATTTTTTTTACAGTCAAATTTGAGCTTTGCACAAGTTAACTCTGCGAGCATAAAAACTGCCTGTGTGGCAGCCTCCTTGGAGCTTTGGCAGTGTTGAATAAAACAAAAATAAAATGAAAATGTGGCAACGCCGTTGGCACAAATCTTCAGGCGATCGTGTGTGCCAGATTCAAGTTTCAGCAGTATATTGGAGCTGCGGAATATCCCCACTAAAATTTTTTTTGAAAAACGTGTTCCAAATTCAGAAAGGGTACCAAAAGGGTTTTTTTTTTCTAAGCTACAAAAATGGCAAATACGAACACACAAATACTTATATATAAATTTAATATATATATATTTGACAAATTGTATTTTACAAACCGAAGGCAAAAACTTTTAATTACATATTTATACATATATATAAAAAATACACAGTTGTATATGTGCGATTAGGCACGAAAACATTATATACATATATATATATATATATACTATATTATACTCGTATACTACAAATATCAAAGCGAAATTATAAAAACAACAATTATATACAATTAAATTCAAGAATTAAATTGAAACAATTATATTTGAAGCAAAATCAAGTGAGTTTTATGCATTTTCGGCTGGTTTAAGGGGAGGCAAACAATCCTTTGCTTAAAACATGGATTGTTACTATATCTTATAAGGATCTCCTTACAGCTTGGTTTTCCACATCCATTTTCTTATACCCTAATTGAATATTATTCTTGAAGTATTCATTGAGATTCATTTTTATTTCACACTGCGTATTGCTAAGTTGTCTTTATTTAATCAGAACTCTTTTAATTAAAAAAAAAAACTTTTTTTTAGATCTTAAACCCAATGACTTAAACATCACATGAAGTTTCCTGGCTAAAACAAAACTCCAACATTTATTATTAAGCAACGAAACTGAAAAGAACACAACTTCGAAAAACCGGAAACACTATTTTCTTTTTTTTTTTAACCAAAACTCTTTGTACTAGTTGAACTATCTCTGTAAATTGCATTAGATTCTCAAAATTCACGTTGTCTTCGCTTTGAGACTCGCCATGGAGCAGCAGCTGCAAAATCAACTGGGAACGCTGGGATGGGCCGTCGGACAGCAATCGCAGTTCCCGAACGTTTGCGGTCGGATGACTCCACTGCGCCAGCTGGCAACGGCCAACCTAAGGGAGCAGACCCCAGCACCATTCCCTTCCAATCAGGGCCCAGTTAAGCGCAAGAGCCAGAGCGACGGCTTCAGGAAGCTCAAGAAGCAGAAATACGCTTAGATTCCGATCGAAGCTGGGGATCCGGTCGGCAGCTGATACGGAATTTGGTTCTTTGGCCCTCAAGTAAAAATTGTTTTTAGTATGTGAACTTAAAAGAACTCGACGTGGCTGAAAATTAATAGAAAATACCAAATACTAGACACTGATATTGTTTTTTCTATGCATTTGGAGTTGGGTGACGATAATTAAAATCGATTTCTTTTAGATTGGGAATACAATTCATTAGCCTAATTTTGTCTTCCAGTTCTCCATTTTTGTTCACCAGCGAGTATCAATCAATCAGAACAAACAGTTTTGGTAACCAACAAATTTCAAAAGAAATTCAAAGCAGTTAAAAATTAAAAACCAAGCGCAAAAAATAAGAACAGACTGTCCTCGACGAGGCACGGGAGCAGACTGAGCTTAAAAGCAGTTGCCAGCTCGAATGAAGACAATTTTTCTGACAATGTTAACTCTGAAGAGTCTGTAAAGTTTAAAATATGTTAACGAGAAATGTTACGTTAGGTTCAGACATATTAAATTTAGGAATTTCGGAGTTCTTAAATTAAGATAGTTGTTTTCATAGGATATGTCTGAGTCAACCGAAATTATTCCAGCTTTTTAAGTAAAGGATGCTCGTGTATTCTCACATCAGATAAAGTAGTTTTGATTTTTTGGAAAGCCCATATCTTCCAAGAATAGTCACCATGTTTGACAGATAGACTCCGAATGATCTTCTGAGAAGATCAGACCAAAAATAATTTCTTCGGGAGTCACACGAAACTTGGTTGTTCGTAATCTTTGAGCTCTTCTCTATATATTACGACGAAAAAATCCATACTTACATACATACATACATACATACATACATACATACATACATGCATACATTCATACATACATACATACATACATACATACATACATACATACATACATACATTCATACATATATACATACATACATACAGACAGACATACATACATACATACATACATACATACATACATACATACATACATACATACATACATTCATACATATATACATACATACATACAGACAGACAGACATACATACATACATACATACATACATACATACATTCATACATATATACATACATACATACAGACAGACATACATACATACATACATACATACATACATACATACATACATACAGACAGACAGACAGACAGACAGACAGACAAACATACATACATACATACATACATACATACATACATACATACATACATACATACATGCATACATACATGCATGCATACATACATGCATACATTCATACATACATACATACATACATACATACATACATACATACATACATACATACATACATACATACATACATACATACATACATACATGCATACATACATACATACATACATACATACATACATACATACATACATACATACATGCATACAAAAAACAAACACTACACTACTAGCTAAGCATGAGAAACTGCGGAGCCTACTTGAATTTTTGAGAATCGAGGAGTAGAGCACTTGATTGTAATTCGTTTTATTTAAATTTGCAGCACAGCGACAAATAAGCTTGGTCTGCGTTTGTTATAAAGAAACAAACATCCATGCATATACATATACATATATAAATACATACATGCACACGCCCACACACACACACACACACAACATTATTATTGGTCCCAATATCTTATATAGACATAGGCCAAAATTTCGACCGTCTGTTTCTCCCCTCTCCACCACGACTTTTCGTTAAGCTAACAGTCTCTGTTAAAGCTGCGCGTCTCGTTCAATTCTGTTACTGTTAGGACTCGGCACCTCACTCGGCTTCAATGTACTCGAAATTATTCTAAATTTTCCTTTTTGCTTAATGCAATACAATTTTCCAAATCTTAAAGCCTACAATTACATTTTAAAGTCAATTCCTCTTCACTCTTTGTGTAGGCATGCCAACAGCAACGCTCGAACACTTTTACTTGTTCTTTTCCTATACTTGTAAAAACTAGATTTTGAAAACTATGTTAAGATGCGAATTTTCGTGTCACGAAAAAAAGATATTCTCTCACGCTTAGCTCAACCAATTAACATACTCTTAGGAGTTAACATTGCCATCTCTAAGATTCGTATAACATCAAAGTAGGCCCAACAATTGTCTTCTTTCGAGTTGGCAACTGCTTTGAGGCTCAGTCTGTTTCGGTGCCTCGTCGAGGACAGACTCCTCTTTATTTATATTTTTGTTAATTCCGTTTTCTCTTTTCATACTTTTTTCATATATTTCTTTTTTGCTTGCGTGACTGATACCTTTAAAGAACTAACCACAGACTTTTTATGTTTTGTTTGTTTAACAGAAAGGTGATTGTCAGGATTTCGCTCCGAATGATACCCAAAAAAATCTTGTTCAGGTTGTGATACTTAATAACTAAAAGCGAGATGTTCCTCATTTTAACAGCGCTCGCAGTCAAAATCCAATCTCTTGTATTTTTATACACGAAATTATTTTATTTTGTGTTTGTCTTTTTTAGTTACTTGTTTTTCGATATTTTATAATTTTTATAGTATATTATACGAGTCGAAGCAAAGATGTTATTTGACTCCTACTTGTAAGGAAACAACCACAGCCTTTTTGTGTTTATCTGGAAGATACTTTTTCTTATTTTTTAATTTGAATCGAATCTTCATCTGTACATTTTATTTTTTTAAATATTTGTCAGGATTTCGATCCGAATGATACTCAAAAGAATCTGCTGTTCAGCAAAAACTTGACTTGACTCGACTTGCAAGCTAAATGGTAAATTTGCCATTCGAATAACATGCTTTGTAAAATGTTAAATGTGTGCTTATAGCTAGCACTTCTCTTTTGTTCTCTCTTAATGAGCTTTAAAGTTTTGTTTTATTTATACCTGACAGTTTGGGAGCTAGCTTAATATAATGCCACTTTAAAAGCAGATTTCGGATCACAAATCAAGGAAGTCTTCAAAAGTGTGGCAACTCTGTCATGCGACTTGAATGCCTCGAAGCTGCTGGGCAAGTGCCTGGCCCGGCCGTACATTAAAGTCGTTTGGCCTTTTGGCCATGTGGCATTGTTATGGGGCAGTTTGGCTTTTCTTGGCCCTTGGGCATTTGGGCCATAAACAATTTGTGCAAATGGCCGAACGACGCATAAACTGCTGACAAGGAAGCATTAAGCGGCGAGCCAGTGCGCCCTGTGGCCAGCCGACCCAGCCGACCCAGGCTCTCGAGCCCGACCGCCATGACGTTTGCCCCCCCCCCCCCCCAACCCATTGGGGAGGGGGGCATCCGGTTCAAGTGCATTGAATTTATGGCCAATCTACAATGCCGCATAGCAAAGTGCACACCTAAACCCTTTGGCGGCCCCCCCCCTCCCCCCCTCAATCCCTTTTAGCAGACGCCAAAGCGTCGCGTGACCTTGAAGGCGCCTGCACACAAATCAAGCGAAGTTCGCGTCGTTGCAATCTGCGAATTGCAACCTGCCGCTGCAGCAAATTCCACTGACAACTGCAGCCCACCGAAATGTGCTGGGCGTGGCGCAGAGTTGCCACATTTGTTGCAGGTGGCTTCCTTGTCTTATTGCCAGCATAAAATTCTAGTAAGAATTTGAAAAATAAAACTTTAATCGAATTCTCAGCACATTTGAACTTGATTTAAAAGCAAAACAAGTTCACTTTAAGATCGTCCGTACTTAATTGAAGATGGTTTAAAAAAGGGAAAATACAGTAAAGATGCTACCTATCATAGTTTTAGCAGGCACTGTTGTTACACGTTGCATGTCCGTCCACTTGTCGTTTTCTTCTTCTTTTTTTTTGTTTTTCTTGCGACGTTTGCTGATTTTTCAATTTTCCTTTCGTGTGCGCTTTTCTGCGCTGCGCTGCGTTGTTTTTTCCTGCAGCAGCAGCTGGAGCAGCTGCTGGAACTAGATTTGCAGCTGAAGCTTCGTTAACTTTGATTTGTCCACTGAGACACATTCAAATGAAATTTCACGGCTACCCCGCACACACACACGTACACACACTTAAACACACGCACACACACAAGGCAAACACAAGCAAGCGTTTGTGTTATACCACGTAATCTTGGTAATGGCCAAGGGGTAGCTTAGCTGCCTTTACGATCAATTTAAGCACGTATTTTCTTAACATTTGACAACTGGATAAAAACAAATTAGCTTATGCTGCTTGTCAGCTAACATGAGCTTTAACAGGTACATGTTAAACCGCGGCTTAAGCAAAGATCTTATTTCTTTTCAATTTTTATAAAAACTGTCTAGGTACGGTTCAGATCTTGTAGCTTTAAAAGTATGTTGCTTGATTTTTCTTGTTTTGTCTAAATATAAATATTTTTTTTTTATTTTGTATTTAATGAGATTAAGAGGAAGTATTTTTAAATGTTTTTTTATATATATTTTATATATATGTATATACATACCTGACATATATGATCTGTGTGTATTAATTATTATTCTTCAATTTTTTTTGACATTGTCAAGCTCTTTTTCAAAATTCAAATAGAAAATTAAATTTAAGTCTCTTTATTATCTTTTCTGGTTCCATTTAATTGTGATTTGGTGCAGTTTTTTTTAATATAATAATATTTTTTTGCTTGTCCGGATGTTGGTTCTGAATTTCATTTGCTTTGATTAAGTCTGCGATATATTTCGATTTATATTTTTGAAGTTTAAAATGACTTCTATCTTTATGTTAAGCCAGAGCGATCCCAGTTCTTCGCTGACAAGGAACAATTTAGAGAGCAGGCGCCAAAGAGAAATATCTTGGGCTGCTCAGCTCCATAACTGTGCAGCTACTGCTGAGAGAGCACACGTATGAGAGAGAGAGAGAGAGAGGATGCATGTGTGTATGTGTGTTGGTGTCTTACAAGCAAATGCGAGCGAAAGAGAAAAAGAAAGATGAAGGCCTCATATTATTTATGAGTTGTTTCAGTTATCTCAGGAATGTTTTGTTTTATGTTTTGTGCTTGTCTTGTTTTATTTATGTTTTTATTATATTCCAATGGCAATTACAGGGTATTCAAGAGTCCACCAGCCGCTTGCTATACAAATGCTTGCGTTTCGCTCTCCTGCTCTGGGGCAATTGACGGAAACCTTCGCTTGTCGTCGCGTTCTCCCGTTGTCCCTGTACAAGGACAAACTCATAACTGCGCATTTGAAATCGTGTGTGGAGTCCCTGGCAACGGCCGGCCGAGAGGGGGAGGGGGGGGGGAGAGACAGTAGGATGCCATGTATTTCACTGTGCGGTATCTGTGGGTGCCACATAGTACATAAAAGAGTTTCAATGTTGCAACCGCATCGTCTGTCTGCCCCGCGAGCGATCTCCCATTAATTGCTGCAATTCGCTCGGCAATACAAATCGTAAATCCCGACAATTTAAGATGGCTGCCAATTTATTATATAAATCGTTTATGGGTATATAATACTAAATAAATTGCGCACACATACATACTCATATGTATGTATATCAAATTAATACACAATTCCATTACTCAGTTCAGCTCGTTGAGTCTGCGGGTCGCAGCGGGGCAGCGGGGGGGGCTAAGTAAGCTTTCGCTCTAATAGTTTGTCCAGCTGATTGATTGCCTAGCCCCCCACCCCCCCCCCCCCTCCATCCCTCGCCCGCTTCCTGCTGCGGCTGCTGCTGCAGTTGCTCGACTTCGTCTTCCTGTTTGCATGCATGACTGATGGCAGAGCCAGTGCGGCATGCGGCATGTGGCATGTGGCATGCGGCATGCATTCAAGCGAGTCGTGTGGATTTCAAGAGCAAACAGCTAACGAAAAGCGAATTTGATGAACTGCCTGGAAGCTGATGCCAAATATTTAACCGCCGATTAATCACCAATGTTTGCAAACGTGCTTCTTCTTTCTCTATTTCTTGTTACCATATTCAAAAGTATTTAATATTTTTGTAGAAATATATATCAACACGCATGAATGATTCAAGTCAAAAATGTAAAAAAAAATAATACTAATTAAAACAATTTATAAAAAAAAAGTTAATATATGTCATTAATTTTTTTGGTAATGAATGAAATTTCGACAGATTTTCTTCTTTTTTTTTTAAAGGGAGATTTTATTGATAAGAACATTAAAAGAAGTTTACGAGCCAGCAACACATTAATTGGACCCGAGCAACGCCGGTCTATTTTGTCTAGTCTGTGTATATCTCGCAAGGATAAGGGTTTATTCAAACTAAGAAAACTACTTTAAGCCAGCTTTATAAAAACATGCAGCACAAATTCGATACAAAAGTCGTTCTAAAAAACAATTGGAAAGTCATCTTCGAATTTAATGGTTTCGGGACTCTAAAACTGTTGATCTAATGCATTTCGAACTGTGGAAATTTCGAATTATGCGTGAAAGCGTACCTGATGATTTTAGCTTTAAAATCGATTTTCGCTGGCCAATCGATAACAAAAATCGACATCGATAACTGATCGTACGTAGAGCAGCACAGCTAAGACTGGAAAGAAGGAGTTAGTAAAGCAATCCGAAAATTAAATACCCTTCCAGGCATATGGCTTAGAAATAAACTTTTGCATAAGTGAACCGATTGAGCCTTATAATATAGTCCGATTGCCAGATTTGTTAGGAAAATAGTAAAGATCGTAATTGTTGAATTCGATCAAAATATCTTAAATAATAGAATTGTTTTATAAACGATAATTCTTCAAGATAAATTGAAGATAGAATTCTTTTACACAAGAAAATGAATTTTCAAATAAATTCTTTCTATAGAGCTTTATTATATAGTACTAAATGGTACGAAATGGCCAAGTTTTGTCGGGATATCTTGAGCGACAGAGAAAAGTGGCTTACAAACTCGACCGATCTTTCATATGACATCTATACGACTAGGAGGTCTGCTTTGGTCGATCTCGAAATAAGTACTGCCTGCAGAAGGACGAACCTGTGTCTGATAGAAACAGACGACCTTGGCCAAATATATAATCGTCTATCAATACTGATCAAGATTTGATATATTGTCGCCAATGATTGGGACCCTGTTCCGTGAAAATTGCATGCCATCAATTTGGAGCAAGTCAATGCCAAAGTCAAACCCGTAGCAGCAGGAGCAGAGTGCCTGGAAGAGAGGAGGACGGGTGTAGGGAACATCAGCTAGTCAACGGTGCCGGCAACAATCAGAGCTGACTAATTATTATGTTCGAACCGTGCCAAAAATGCCAGCTCATGGCAGACAGAAGACAGCAGACAGCCCAGGGGAAGGGACGGAGCCAGGGGAAACTGTTGTCCTTGTCCTGCAACTGAATGTGGATGCCACCGCAAGTGTCGCTTTTCCCATGCTATGCACGGACGGACGCTTCGAAGCTTCATCTGAGGCTGGTGACAAATGCAATAAAAACCCAAAAGCGACGCGTCCCATTGTTGTCGTGGCCACAAGGGGGGCTAATGGGGGGGGGGGGGGGGGTAAGGGGATTGGCAGTTGGCGCTATTTGATTAATGACTGCCATTGCAGCGCTGAGTGATGAGCGGCTTTGACAACGCAACGGACAAGAGCGGACCCGGACCCGGGTCCAGGGCAACTTTCATGCTCATGGATGGCAGTTTATTATAGTGCAGAGACAAAACAAAGTTGCCGCTTTTACGGCATCCGATTGGAGTCATTTTAAACCAAAACTGCCGCACGACCAGCCGATGCCCTTCTTGCATAAAGTGACAGGGATTTAGTTGCCCGTATCAAATGCGTGACGAGACGAAGCTTTAAGCTAGAGTTAAACTGAGTCCATTTAATGTTAATGCGAGCATGCCAATGTTAATGCGAGCAGGCCAATGTTAATGCGAGCAGGCCAATGTTAATGCGAGCATGCCAATGTTAATGCGAGCATCACGTCACATAGTTAACAGTGGCATGGTCAACAGCTTTAGTTTGGATATCGGAAACCGGGGTAACGCAGCACAGTCAACAACAATGATTCGCAGAAACCTTTAGGACCTCCTTCGGAATGTTTAGCTCTGAAGCAACTAGTCCTGTCACCATCATTCATTCTGTTATTGTGGCGACCAGAGCAGGACGTTAACAGCACAGCATACAGTACCTAGGTTACCTGCTTTGGCTTGTGTAATTTATGCCACACTTGTCTTAACAAAGTTCAAATTTCCAAGCTGGCTGCAATTAATCTTTCAGCAAGAGACCTGATTGATGCATAGTTTCATGTTAGTGTGACGACAACAGTGTGACGTTAACAGCACAATTTACAGCAGCCTAGTCTGCAGCTTCATGAAACGGGCAATCGAATTGGCTAACGAAACTGTTGGTAATTTAATCGTAGCTTAACCGCATGGCCAATTCAATGTTACGCTGTTAGCGTCACATTAACAGCACTGTTAACAGTGTTACGTACCCGTCAGCTATGCAGGGTATCAAGAGCCGAAACAAAACAGACGCCCAGACCCAAAAATCTTGGAAATCAATCAATGTGAACGAAATGAGCCAGACGGCCAAGTAGGCGTGGCCATTGCGCCCCAAACTGTCATCAATGTTTACGAGCGGTCATAATGACAACATTGCGCATAAGATACACGGATTGGGTGTGGTGGGCTAAGGGCACTGCAAGTGAGCTATGGCATAATCAAAAGACACGCAGCCTCATCAAGTTTTTTGTTCACTGCTCCCCCCTCAACCCCTCACAACAAAGGACAGGAGTGGGCCGTTTGGGTGCTGGACGCTCTCTTCGGGAACATGAACAATGCGTGAAAATAAAACGGGCGATAATGAGTGCGTGCTGAACGCTGACCCGCCCGCCGCCAGCTGGCCCAACCATAACTATCAACAGCAATCCAAGATTGGCAACAACAATGGCCATGTGCTTACCCGGGACCATCTCCGAAAAAGGCAACAAGCCGTCGCTCCATAAAGCGGACACGCGCTCCACCCCACAAGCCCGAAATTGAGCTGTCAAGGACAGCATCGCCGCGGCGGTTCCTCCGCCCATAAAAAAAAAAAAGAAAGAAAAGAGAACAAAAAAACCACAGACATAAAACTGGCCCCAAAGTCGCGGGGATACGAGTTGCATTTGGCTCTTAACCTCTGCCCCGCTACAGTTGAAGAGTTTTTATAAATGCCAAAATGATAACATTTCTTTATCTTTTATCTTTTGCGCTGATGACAATAAAAAAACACTGGAGCATAGCTTGGAAATAAACAATTCAAAATTAAGTCTTGGACAGCGGTTGGTGGGGGAACTTAATTTTGGTCAAGTAATAACATAAAAATGTTAATTTACCAAAATCAAATTACTAAAATCCATCAAAACATCAGGAATCCATTAAAAAGACGAGAATGTAATGATATCTTCGGCACGCCGAAGATTTAATACTCTTGTACACAATTGGGTGACAGTTTTGCAGATGTATGAGAATAATGACAAGCTCCAACTGGAGCATACTATAGGCAATAAATATCTTAATAAACAAAAAAGTTTTCCAGGCAAAAAGCTATTTTTCGACCGATCGTTCCTTTGGTCCGATCCGGCTAGTTTCGACATATGGACTGGCTGCAACCGAAGGACGGACCTATACAAAATTCAAGACGATAGATTTAAGACCAAGAGACTAGTTAGCCCAGAAACGGGTAGACGGAAAAACGGACAAAATATATCTACTCGGCTGTTGATGTTGATCTATAATAAATATACTTTATGGTGTCGGAGATGACACCTTCTATGATATACTAATTATATGCCTTGATAATTTTCTTAGAACGTAGTCTACTGCACTTACCAATATCTGGGCGCATTTCTCTCCAACGTACTCGAGCATTTTGAAAATCCTGAAAGCGTTGCCAGATAAATTGCGTTCACAAATACTAACAGAACTGCTCCACACTTGAGAAAAACAGCTCCACATTCGACAAGTTAACAGATATTGCTTTATAATTACAATTGAGTGTTATACACTCTGGCAATACAAAAAAAAAGCATTTAAATATATATATGTATTTAGGTTCCTAATGTAGAAATGCAGCAGGCGCCCGCGGATAGGATGTGGGCGAAACGCTATCGCTACTACATAAAGTCATCAGATTCGTTGCCGGCATCGTAGTTGGTGCGCATGTTCTCCGATTTCTGCAGCGAGGCGTAGCTGCGCAGCTCGGCCTCGAGTTCCCGCTGCTTGGCCGCCTCCTTTTCCTGTTCGCGCTTCTCGCGCTGCAAACGCTTCTGATCCTGACGATCGGCGACGTCGCGTGCCTCGCGCTGTCCCCGAAAGTCGGGATGCTCCTCCTCGGTTTTGGTCTTGTTCAGGCGATTGATAATCTCGTTGATACGCTTTTCCAGGCGTATCTTGCGCACCGCCTTCTCGTCGTGATAGGCCACCTGACCAGGCTCCATGTCCGGCGTCTTCTTCAGATTCTCCCACATGGTGTAGACCACTTCCAGATTGTTAACCTTGTTGCCTTGTATGCTGTTGGCCTTGCACAGCTGTGCGGCATCCACCAGCACATCGGTGGGTATATCATCAATAGTCTGTCCCTTGCTTAGACGCAGATAAACGTGAGCCGACGATAGATTGTGCACATGGAACCAAACATCTTCCGGCCAGCCCCAGCGTATGAGCTCCTCGTTTTCGTGTTTGTCGCGGCCCATGTACAGCATTGCGGCCGGCTGCACTACATTGCTCTTAAAGTAGAAAACCATGTTTTGACACAACCGATATTAGCTTGGTGAATTTGTATTCTTTCGTTTGTTTTATTTGATATATGTTCTGCAATTGTACTCAAACTAATATAGCTCTGTCAAAAAATGCATGTTAATTGTTGCAGCCAACTTCATGTTACTCAAATGTACACACTGCTGACCAATAACAGAGTTCGGTTAAAATTGCATGTTGGGGCGCGCAGCCAACTTGACGCTGCTCAAAACTGCGCACAAAAAATTTGACTCGCGTTACATAGCAATTAGCTTACTGACAGGCAAGCAAATTTTTCTAACGGCTATTCAAATGGTTTTAAATTGGTTAAAAATCATAATTCATTAATTTATATTGACATTCTGTCGCAAACTATAAGCGCAACTGTTGCCATGTAAGCAATTAAGTTTATTGTTTTTGTTTTACAGCGCACATATAACGCAGACCAACAGATATTTGCATACATGGACGCCAAACCAGTTTTTTTTTAGACACCAGACGCTTTTACATATTCAAACAAAATATTTGAGCAGCTGTATGCCGACGATTCTTATGTAAATATTTACATTTTAGTGTGTGTTTGTGCCGAGTGTTTGCATACGCCAATTAATTAAGCATGTATGCCAAAACGAAAGGAAAAGGTTTTGAACTCTCTCAGTTCTTTGCCAATTGCGGAATGCATGAGTATCAATTGTTCGCTTACAGCGCACATTTCGCAGTGTAATTTATTTTCATATCATTGATTGATGCAAATAGAGTGGTAACCGATTAATCAAAATGGGAATGACGACGCAACAATTACAATTAAAGAAAATAAATAAATAAAAACTGTAAAGCAGCAAATGTACACACAGAAATGGATCGACAAAAATTTAAATGTCAAATGACCATTTTCCTTTATACTTATGTGTGCTTTATCTGTTGACAAAATGAGCTATAAATCAGTTAATAGAGCGCTGTGTGTAATTGTCGGGAATAAATCAAGTGTCCGATGACGCTGCCATTATCTGGAACTTTGGCCCAAAGACTCGCCATGAGCGCTTATCGTGCCAATTTTGTTATTGTGTAATTAGCCTTTTGTTGTTCTTGTTTGTCGCACCTAATCAAATTATAAATAGCCTTAACTTTGGGTTATTTTATTATTATAATTTTCGTGTTTTATTTTGTCGTATGCAAACAAATTGAGTTCTTAAAGCTCGCTAATTATTTATTAGCTTTAACTCGAATTAACCAAGCACGATAAACAATCCATAACATAAACAAATAAACTCTACCCTTTCGGCGTGCCCAGCTCGTGAATTTGTCTCGATTGCCGCATGGGTTCTACCTGATAAGCAGATAGTCAGTCCGCTGGACGCGCACCTCTATTAAAATTCCACTTAGTATATCATAAACCGCTGACCACCGCACAGCATAATTTATGCCCCTCTTCCGCAGCCAGAGAACGTGCGAGCGAGCGCGAGCGGGAGAGGGAGAGGGAGAGGCAGTGCGAAGGAGAGCGTACGCCAGCTGATAAGCAACAATATTGGGAACTGTGCTCGCCTGCTGGCTTCTGGCCAGCTGCAATTGCAGCGCGCAATTGCGGGCGCAACGAAGTGCAAATACCCTTACAAAACTAGTTTATATTAGAAAGAGACAGATTCATTCCAAATATTCGTACAGAAACAATTCAGTTGCGATTGGTTTTAAGTCAGGACGGCATCAATTATAAACTTGATCTGTTTTGCATTTTAAGGATTTGCAGACTGAAGAAATTATTATTATGTTTATTTTAATTATATTTTTCTGATTATATATATTTTAGTCTTTGGATGAAATCGGTAATAAAGAATTGCTTAAAAACAAAATAGTTTTTTCACACCTTAAAAATCTGAAAATAATATTATTATTTTGTTTTATTATATTCAACTATTTTTGATGATCGTAAAACTGAATAATAAAAATATATTTTAATAATTAAGTAATTAGGAATTGCTTCACAACAAAAAAGTTTTCCACAACAATACTCAAATCTGAACGTTAGTGAGATATTTTGTTAAAATAGCTCTAACAAAAGCTAACTAAGCTGTTTGTCCCTAAAAAAAATATATTACTTTTGACATAATAGTCTTAATAATCTTATTAAATACCATTAAATTTTAATCTTCATCCAAACAGATCAAAAAACAAAAAGTTTCAAATAACTGAAACAATTTTTTTTAAAAATGTACACATACAAAATACATATCTAGATGATGAAACTGGACAATCCTATCCAAATAAAAATAAAACTTTTTGACATGGAATATAATCAGACATTACAATCTAAATGGACGATTATTCAAAAAATATTTTAAAAAAATATTTCAAGTTCAGATCAGAATCGAAAATAAACATAACCTGAAATGTGAGCACAAGCAATAGGATATGGACTCAGCCGAGCACATATAAGTTATGCACATAAATGTTACTTTTTCGATGACAAGCTCACGATACTCTCTAAAAACAAAATAATCCGTATTCTTCGTGCAACGTACCACCCACACACACTCCCGAGGCCACAAACCCCCCCTGCAGACAAGTTCGTTGCCAATGTCGTTCGTTTGTGGAGACGGGGGGCGGACTAGGGGCGGGCTGACAATGCACTTGATGGTCGCGTGGCAACCCAATCGACAAAGCTGCAACAACTGCCGACTCAATAATATGGAAGGAATAATAATGTAGGTGGTATGCGGGTCGTATACGTAATGAGGCGTTTATCATATGTGAAATCGCAAAATTAATTTGTTAAAAGAAAAGCAATACACAAATGTGTTAGAACTTTATGGAAGAGAGAGAGATACGAATTAGAGATACCCTGCAAAATGCATATAAACAGATATAGATTTAGAAATAGATATAGATATAGATATAGATATAGATATAGATATAGATATAGATATAGATATAGATATAGATATAGATATAGATATAGATATAGATATAGATATAGATATAGATATAGATATAGATATAGATATAGATATAGATATAGATATAGATATAGATATAGATATAGATATAGATATAGATATAGATATAGATATAGATATAGATATAGATATAGATATAGATATAGATATAGATATAGATATAGATATAGATATAGATATAGATATAGATATAGATATAGATATAGATATAGATATAGATATAGATATAGATATAGATATAGATATAGATATAGATATAGATAAGATATAGATATAGATATAGATATAGATATAGATATAGATATAGATATAGATATAGATATAGATATAGATATAGATATAGATATAGATATAGATATAGATATAGATATAGATATAGATATAGATATAGATATAGATATAGATATAGATATAGATATAGATATAGATATAGATATAGATATAGATATAGATATAGATATAGATATAGATATAGATATAGATATAGATATAGATATAGATATAGATATAGATATAGATATAGATATAGATATAGATATAGATATAGATATAGATATAGATATAGATATAGATATAGATATAGATATAGATATAGATATAGATATAGATATAGATATAGATATAGATATAGATATAGATATAGATATAGATATAGATATAGATATAGATATAGATATAGATATAGATATAGATATAGATATAGATAAGATATAGATATAGATATAGATATAGATATAGATATAGATATAGATATAGATATAGATATAGATATAGATATAGATATAGATATAGATATAGATATAGATATAGATATAGATATAGATATAGATATAGATATAGATATAGATATAGATATAGATATAGATATAGATATAGATATAGATATAGATATAGATATAGATATAGATATAGATATAGATATAGATATAGATATAGATGTAGATGTAGATGTAGATATAGATGTAGATGTAGATGTAGATGTAGATGTAGATGTAGATGTAGATGTAGATGTAGATGTAGATATAGATACGATAATGATAATATAATGATAAAATTGCCTAGAGTTTCACTCGTAACTACAAGCCTTATATATCCTATGCCGCCATTCTTACAGGGTATAAAAGGGCAACAAAACCGCAACAACAGCAGCAACAGTTGCCATTGTAGCTAAGAGCAGCAGATTGTTGCTGCTGCGTCTGCTGCTGCTGCTGTTGCTGCTGCTGCTTCGTTTTTGCCAACAACCGTTTCAGTTGCTGCGCAAACTTTGCCGCTAACGGACGCGTCACTCGGCCTCGTCTGGTGACGCCCAAAAGAACTTTAAGCAAAGTAACAATAAATAATTGCAAAAGCAATAACGGTAATTAACAGATGCACAACAGCTGCTTCAATTGCCAATAGCCAGTCTCGAATATCGCGTGTGTTTCCAGTGTGCGTGCGTGTGTTAGTGTCTGTGTCTGTCTATGTGCCTGTGTGTGTCTGTGTGTGTGCGTGTGTGTGGAGTGAAGAGGCTCGTCATTGGACGCTCATCAAATCGATAGCCGAATCAATAGCACGCCCCGCACAAATGTACAAGCTAGAGCTGGGCGCGTGTTGGAGTTGAAGCACGACACGATACAGCACATACGATACGATGCAGCACGACCTACAATGCGAAGACACGAAAAGAAAACTCTTCACGATCAATGAGCTCCATTGTAAAAATATATTTTTTAAAATTTTTTTATACTTATTTTACAAAATGTTTTATATAAGTGTTCTTTTAAAATCCAGGAAACAGAGCTAAGAAAGTTTTTAAAAGTATTGAACAAACGAGTAGTTTTTGTTAATAACATATATAATATATATATATATATATATATATATATATTGATATATATATATAAAATAAATATATATATATATATATATATATTGTTCAGTGCCAATGTTTTGTTTTCGAAAATTATAATTTAATTTATTCTGATGCTGAAAACTTATATATTGCTATTTTTTTAAAAAACTTTAAAATAACATAAATTCAAGTCCCATCAAATTAGTTAATGGAAAAAATGGAATATTAAATTTGTAAATATGGAATTGGATGAGCATTCAGAAATTAAAATACCTCTAGCAATTCAATTCACGCTATGAATTTAAAGTGTTTTTTTTTCTGTGCCATTGTGTTGAGTCGTGTCCCCTTTATTCGTGTTCTTATCTGAACGAACACGCACGACTCCAAATTTAATCAAATGCTGCCGATATATTGTGTACATATATTAATAACCATTTAAATAAGTAAACAATATTAATTTTTTTTTTTTTGTATAATGTTTCGTGTTAAGTCCTGTTAAAAGTCGTGATAGTTATTGTTGGTCCTGTTAAAGCGTGTCGAGTTTCGTAAACTTTTTTTAAATGTTACGTAAAATATTGTTAAATATGTGAAGTCATGTATAAAAGTCGAATTCAATCTCATTGATTGTAATAAAGTCGTGTTAAAGGTTGTGATCAGCGCAGTTGCTCGTGCTCAGGCTTGTTAAATCATGTAAAATAAGGTGTAAATTCTCTTCAAGTCGTGTTAAACTGTGGTGAATGATTTTTATTTTGTGATTTCCATCAAATACAAGATGAATATATTAACGTTTTCTTTATTTTAATGGCAGTCGAAGTGTACAAAAATATCGCACGTGCTGTGAGGGTTCGTGTCACGCGCCCATTTCTACAAAAAGACAGTAGCTGATAACGGTAAAAACCCGAAACCGAACCGCAACAGAAACAGAAACAGAACCGAGCGTAGAGTCCAAGAACGCCGAACCCCGCAGACGTAACGTCATCAAGTGGGAGTTACGTTTGCAAAAAAAACAAAAAAAAAAGGTTCTCAAAAAGGTTTCGTCTTTACTTTTTTTTTTTTTTTGCTGTGCTCGTGTTCTTTTTTTTTGTTTTTTTTTTTGTCTTCGTCATGGAGAGGCGCGAAGCGAGTTATGAAATTGATACCGAGTCGCTGGTCGCCATATGATTGAAATGCGCGGAAGTTTCCACTTGTCGTTTCCAATTAGACAAGAGTACAACAACCAAGTTAAGAGCAACAACAAGCACAGCAACAACAGCAACAACAACGTCGACAACAACGCGGAACACTACAAAGCCAACGGACAGCACGCAACATAGTTACAGTCGGGCCACAGTCAACGTTGCGCCAACGTTGCCAATATTGTTAGTTGTTGCGAAAATAATAAATAGAATTGATAGAGGACACGGCAGCAACACACGCCAGCAACATACGACAGCAGCAACATGACGCTGGAGCAGGAGGAGGAGCTCATGCCTCCGCCCTACGAGGCGGGCATGGCCACCGTCTGCAAGGATCTGGACAAGAGTAGGCCGGCAGCCAATACGAACCGCAACAGCAACAGCAGCAGCAACAACATTGCCAAGCACAACAGCAACAGCAACAACAAACAGAGCAAATCGCATAAGCGCAAGGAGAGCAGCCTGCCGCTGGGTGAGCGACATTTGGCCGTGCTCCGCCAGGAGCTGATGGTGTTCCTGGGCAACAGCGGGGTCTTGGGCTCCGGCATGGTCGTCAGCATGCCCAGCGTAACGCTCAACCAGCTGTGCGATGAAACACAACCCTTCTGGCTGAACAAGGATGAGGCCAGCTGGTTTGGTGAGTATTTCCACAGGAATATATTGGAAGATTACAGGTCAATAAGAAGATCAAGCAGATCCTTGGGGATCCTCGAATCTAGGGGTTTTCACAAGGGGATTACTAGGCCCGTTTAATCTTTAAATCAAATCTGGGCAAGTGACAAAAGTAAGCAAAGCGAAAGGTTATAAAGAGATCTCGTCGATTTTTGCTTAATATTCCTTCAATTAATTTTCTTTAAAAGATAGCCCATGTTTAATCCTCCTCTTTGCCTTTGACATTCCATGCCCCAATTGACCTTAACCTATTTTGTCCCCCATCAGCTGATATATCTTATCTTATCAATATTCCATTATCTTATCTTATTCAATTATTTCCTTATCTTTTCAAACCATAACTTGACCTTGTTGACCTTAACCCATTTACTCTAACGATTCCGAGACATGCTATGAAGGCCCGATAAAGACTCATCCCATTCTTATTTTTAACTGGCTACGACTTTATGTACTTCCTATCCTACCTAAATAGAATTTTCTATTTCTACCCGTATCGAGAGCTTTTTTGGCTAAAAAGAAATCATCTTCATCCACTTTTTACTCCAATAAAAACCCATGAAAGCTGGTGCAGCTGAAGAGCTTCACTGTGAAGTAGGGTGCTCATAGGGTGCTCTGCCTTTTCCCCATAGGCTTTTAGAGTTGGGCACAGCACTGGATCCTACAAATAAGGTCTGGTTATTCCCATAGGAGAGTACCATAGATTCAACTTTCGCCTACATTTTTAGCTGAACAGCCACACTATAAAGGAGGGTGCTCATCGAGTGAAGTTCCTTTTTCTCAAGGATTTCCGAGTTGGGTACGGCATTAAGGTCTCCAAATAAGGTCTTGTAATGCCCACAGGAGACTACATTTCCCAACTTTTTCCGCTGAAGAGCTTCACTGTGAAGAAGAAGGATGTTGTGCCTTTACTGCTGGTGTATCAGAGCTGGGTACGGCTAAGGGTTCACAAATAAGATCTGGTAATTCTCACAAGAGGGTACTAAAGATTCTAACTTTCCCTGGGGTGCTGCTCCTTCTTTCTCATAGGGTTTCAGAGTTGGGTAGAGCTTGAGGGATATCTTTTTAGCATGATCTTCGGCCAGGATAATATATTACTCCTTGAGTCGATCTATTCAAAAAGGAAGGTTGCCCAGCTGGAGGCTTAGCTAAGAAGGTTCAGTCCCTTTCTTATTCAGGCAGGTTTCCCCATTTGGTACTCCCCTCTGATCGAGTGTCTTCGATTGCTTCTACCGCACAGCGTCCATCAACAATATGGCCTGTCCGCTGGGCGGGCTGATGGTCAGCTTCTTCCTGGATCGCATTGGACGCAAGCACACAATTCTGCTGACGAATGTGATTGGATTGATTGGCTGGCTGCTGCTCGCGACAAGTTTCCTGCACACGAATCGGGATTACATATACGCCCAGATGTTGGTGGGCCGTGCCTTTGGCGGCATTATGATCGGCATGTTTGTCTCCCCGGTAGGCGTTTACTCGGCGGAGATCAGCTTGCCCCGGATCCGGGGACGACTGATATTGGGCACCTCGATCGGCCTGGCATCGGGCATCCTGCTGATGTACGTGCTGGGCTATTTTATACGGCACAATGTGGTGCTTATCGCGAGCATCAGCTGCGCCTATCAGCTGGCCGCCACGCTCCTGGTGATGCCCATGCCGGAATCGCCCAGCTGGTTGCTGCAAAAGGGACGCATCGAGCTGGCGCGCCGTTCGCTGCGCTACTTTCGCGGACTGCAGCGCAGGGGTAAGTCCAAGCCCTGATCCTTCAGATCCCATTCCTGTGCTAATCCCTCATCCCAACCAGATGACGATTGCGTGCCGGAGTTCGAGGCGGAGCTCACCCAAATGAAGATGACGGCGGACAACAGTCGCGACACGGCCGCCAGCGAGTCCATCGGCCAGGCCATACGCCGGCCGGAGGTCTATAAGCCGCTGCTGATGATGATTGGCTTCTTTGGCTTCCAGCAGGCCTGCGGCGTCGTTGTGATCATTGTGTATGCGGTGCAGATAGCCCAAACGGCGGGCGTTACCATCGATCCGGTGCTGGTCGCTGTCATGCTGGGCGTGGCACGCATCATAACCACCTTCTTTATGAGCAGCATCTTCGAGAGGTGGGGCAGGCGGCCGGCGGGCATCTTCTCCGCCAGCGGCATGGGCATCTGTATGCTGCTGCTCGCCGCCGGCGGCTGGCTGCCCGAGACGGTGGGCACCTGGTCCTGGCTGCCGGTCGTCTGCATTGTCGCCCACATTGTGTTCTCCACGATGGGCATGCTGACGCTGCCGTTCATCATGATATCGGAGGTCTTTCCGCAGAGTGTGCGCGGCAGCGCCTCCGGCGTTTCTGTATTCTTTGGCATGATATTGGCCTTCATCTGCCTGAAGATCTATCCGAATATGGAGGCCTGGCTGGGCACCGCGAATCTGTTTGCCTTCTATGCGTGCGTCTCCTTTCTGGCCGCCCTCTTCATCCTCAGCTTTGTCCCGGAGACACGCGGTCGCACCCTCATCGAGATCGAGGAGCACTGGCGCATGGGCCGCCGTGGCAGGCGGGCGCAGCGCGCCTCCGCCGCGGCCGTTAGCAATCTGAAGGATGTCGAACTGCACGAGGTCTTCCTGAAGAAGTGAACCCGATTCGTGCGTGTGTGTGTGGGAGCAACCACGCGTGCGAATGCAATCTGTGATGTGTTAAGTACTTAGCCTTAGCCAAATGGAATGCGGCATTTTCTATGGCAACAGCAAAACAACAAAACAACAACAACAAAAACAAGTTAACAAATAAAAAAATATACTATAACTAAATACTAAATATGTGTGCAAGTACTTGCTACAAAATCCCAACTTCAAATTGATTGGGAAAGTGCCTTCAAAATAAATAGTATATTTATTTATCTGCCGGGTGCCAGCTGCAAGATAGCAGCTGATAAGTCCGCTTGAGTGGGCAACTCGAGAGTCCCGATTCAAAATAGTGACAATTCCAGGGTATTCCACAAGGACTGGCGTGGGAGTATATGTGACTACCAGAGCTACCTTAACAAACATTCAAGCTTTCTTCTAAACATGCGAAGCTCTGATTCTTCTTCCCCTTCTCCCACAACCTATATGCTAAATGCATTAAGAATTTACTTCGGTGCTTATAGTCCGATCTTTGTGAAATTTGCTGGGCATAAATACGTCATATACAAGTGTGTATATAGCAAAGCGACAGGCCTTGAGTTCAAAATCAATCTCTTTCCCCATAATAAAGGAAATTCAAGAGGTAATCCAAAAAATAAATTAGTGGGAGTTGACGTACCAAATATTTCGTATCTTTCTCTCTTAATCTTCGTTGTATGCTTGACAAACCTGGCAGCAAAATCGATCTTTATCCTGACGTTGATATTTACTCCCACATTCCTAATATCGATAAATATCGATATTGCTCAGGTAATATAAGTATAAAATTACTCAGCTGTCATCCTGATCAGGAAGAAATCTATCCCCAGGATAATTGTAAAATCCTATAAAAGGTATATAGATCAAGATTATTATTAGTGTAGATTCTCTGACTGCTTAATAATTATAAAAGTATTAATTTTAGCATATTAAAGACTAAGTGTCTATACTGAAGCTCTTACCCATATAAATCCAAGGCTTAATAGCCACAGGATAAAATATAGAGCTATGGAAACGACTTTGTTCAAAATAAGTAATCGAATATTAATGAGTCCCAGGACAATAGACTACATAATTGAAAGACCTAGCAGGCCATCAATTCGACAACAACAACAACAACAACTCAAGGACAAGCACGCCTGATTACCCAAAAAGGAGGTCTAATTTTAGAAAGGGTTACGTCCACCACATTCGGGCCGCTATTATGGGCCGAACTCGCAATAATAATAAACAAAGCCAGTCATGAATAAAAGACAATTCAAGTGCGTTCAATTGGAATATTTATTGCGATGAAGTGGCGTGACGTAAGGCCCTTGAAGTTGCTCAGTGTAAGGTTCGCATTATCGAATCAATGGAGCGCCATCATCAGATAAATTCGAGTAGGAATTAGTTAACAAGAGTTACGTGTTTCTAAAGTGACTTGGGTTTCCGATTTGGAAGACCTGGACAAATGCGAGACTTCAGATTGCGAACAGCCTGAACAATACCTTTGGAAGATTCCATTATATTCAGATGCATTTCACCATTCCCTTTTAGATGAATCTAAGCTGTCAGTTTCTGTTCCATTATTGATGTCCAATGCTTCCTTTCCTCGAAGCAGTTGCTCAAAAGAACTTCCGCAGGTGCAAGCAATAGCTAGCTGGGAGCACACCTTCACACAGTCGCAACTGGGAGACCTTCACTAATAAGAATAATAGGCAGAATCGGTGATGAATAATGTCATTTGAAGTGCATTTAGGGGTAACCACTGGCAATTGGCATTAGCCATCGGACACCAATGAGCCGACGCGGTCAGCTGATGCGGTTTATGTGGGTCTGAGTCAGCTTTGGCCCACTTGCGAGTCGAATGCAACTGCGCATCGGCGCAATCTCTGATAAGATTAATAAGTAGCTGCGGCCACGGGCTCAGCACGTCCCCTAAAACTGCAAGCCGAGGAGAGAGCAGGCGAGAGAGAGAGAGAGCGATTGATAATGACAGGGAGAGCGTTCAGTGATTGCATCATTGGAGCCGCAGCCGGAGCTGCATGACAGAACAAAATACGGATTCGAGCTGCCTTCAGAGATAGCTCACGATGCGTCGCTATGTCAGCTACTGACTATATAAGATCAGACCAGACCGAACTGGAACGGGCAACGCTTGAATAGATCAAAAACTTGAGCTACTTTCACGGACAGCAGACAGCCATGTGGCCATATCAGGCCAGGTTGGCGACTAGCCAATACGAAGTGTAAATACCCTAACAAATGAGCGCAAAAACCAAAGCTGAGCAAATATTGATTGGATTTTCGTCATCTAGAGCTGTATATTATCTCTATTTTGTATTTGTTAAAGCCACCTGAAAAGCTGGCAACCCTATAGTAAAATGGGGCTGCCACCTTTTTCACAATTTTGAAGGCGTTCAAGTTGCGAACAGGAGGGTCTTTGAAATCAATTTTTTTTCAACATATAGTTTATATGGATAGATTAGGTAAGTTTATTTTTAATTTTAATCTAAGGATTACTAACTTAGTTAAGTTAAGTAAAACTAAGAGCTAGGAAGCTGAAATTTTAGTTACCTTATGCGATGAAGGTGCACATTAAGACGGGGTTTCGGGAAATTCCACCCGCATGTCTGGAAAAATCGACTAAAACGTTTGTATGCAACTTTTTAGTTTACCAACCGATCGCCATCAAAAACATACATACATACATGCATACATACATACATACATACATACATACATACATATATACATACATACATACATACCTACATACATACATACATACATACATACATACATACATACATACCTACATACATACATACATACATACATACATACATACATACATACATACATACATACACACATACATGCAGACATACATACATACATACATACATACATACATACATACAAAAAACACCAAAAAACAAACACTGCACTACTAGCTAAGCATGAGAAACTGCGGAGCCTACTTGAATTCTTGAGAATCGAGGAGTAGAGCACTTGGTTGTAATTCGTTTTATTTAAATTTGCAGCACAGCGACAAATTAGCTTGGTCTGCGCTTGGAATTAGAAAACAACCATACATACATACACATATAAATAAATGAATACATACATGCATGCATACACTAACACACGCCCACACACACACACACACAATATTCTATATAGGCCAAAATTTCCCACCCCCATAACTTGGTCAAATCTCATCCTATTTTCACGAGGTTTGGCTCTTTGTTCATGGTTTGGCTTTTAGATCAATTTGGCATCAAATCTGGCAACATTACGGCTTACCGTCCAAACGGTTTCAAACTAATTTTCAAAGATCTTTGAGAGAATTTATTTTCTACGTACCACGGGCAGGCCCGGGGTATGCTCGCTAGTAGAGTATAAGAGAGAGAATCTTTGAAATCAAACGATTTAAAAACTTAGTTTGATTTTCTCCTGAAATTCTGCCGAAAGAGATTATATTATGAAAGTTTAACAATATGATTGCCAGCTTCTAATGTTCAAATAATTCTAATGCGAAGAACAGCTTAAAGATGCTGACTTATTTCAGTAAGCTTCCGGTTAGAATCCGGTGCCAATTAGAATCCATTTCAAACTGCAGGGCTGCCACCTAGTTGTCAAAATTTCAGTGTGCTGTCACTTTAAACCAATTCAATGAGGTTTGCATAACGATCGAGTTGAGATAAGCATATTATGTACTTTTGATACACATTAAGCTGCAACAGCCGTGGCAAACACCATTTTCAAGCTATCATGCCCTTTACAAGGTATTTTCTAATGGCAAACACTTTGGTGTATTTGAAAATTTCGCACTAGATAAGCGACATAAAAATTGTACACAGCAGCAAAAACCAAACGATGTGACGCAACTAGAGGAAAAATGAAAACAACGACTAACAGAAATGCAATAAACAATAACAACTTTAATGACAAGAAGAACAGCAAATAGTGTTAATTGAATTTGATTGAAAAAAACGTGTGCCGCTTATCAGCTAACCAATTGGCTATCATTCGACATGGTGTGTGGGCGGGGACGAATGTCACCTGCGGCGAGGGTGCGGCAATTGGCTAGATTGCCACTCGACTGAATGACTGGCAAAAGTGATCTAGTCGGAGATACCCTAGAGCCAGCGCTGAGCTGCCGACACAAATATTTGAGCTTTCTCCAACAAATATCTTTTTGAAAATGTAAAGAAAGCTCTTAAAGTAAGTTTTGTTATTCCAATTTCGCAAACAATACGATGCAAGACCTACCTAGCAAATATAGAGATCTTAGCTCTTATAAACTCCAGGATATACTTTAAGAACTTCATATTAAAATCAATTGTTATCGATTTAAAATAAACTTAATCGCAATCGTACAAACTCTTACCTGCAATTATTGCAATAACAATGTCAAGTGGTAGAACTCAAGCCATTAAAAGATAACGCAATATACACAAATATCCATTTTTGCAGATGCAAAACAGAAGCACGCGGCAAATTGCGTTAACATGGCCTGCAATAGCTAACAGCTTTTGTCTGGAACAATAACATAGCCAATGCTGCCACCTGTTGTGGCTCGTTTGTTTGGTTTGAATTTTAAATATTTTCGTTTATTTGTTCTTATGTTGGTTTAATGTGACGACTTAGTACAACAATTAGCTGCTGCCATTAATATATATAATATATATATGTATATATATTTGTATAAACGAATTAAAATTCAAGTTGTTCATTTCACTGTCATGTATATATATATATACGTAATGTAAACTACGAACATTACAAGTTTGTGTGTGTGTGTGTATAGTGTAGTTTATCGTATATATTTTTTTGTATTTTCTCTTTTATTTTGCGTTTAATTCGGATTTCTTTAAAAAAAAAAATGCGCGCGTTTATATTTTTTTGTTGTTTTGTTTTTGTTTTTTATCTCACTTAACATTTGTATACGTATGGTATATAGTTACATATATAATTTGATTTTTTATTTTGTTTATGTTTATTTTAAATCGGTTCAGTGAATACATTTTTTGTTTTGTTCTTATTTGTTTGTTCCTCTATTAATGCATGGTATATATTGCTTATGTAGTTTTGTCGTTTTCTTGTGTATTTGTTGCTGTCGTTATTTAGTTTATTCTTCACATATTTTTATATATTTATTTTGTGTTTTTAAAAATCTTTCAAAGGGCAGTTCACGTTCCACATACAAACTTTGACAGCAGCTTGACGGGTTCATCTTTTAACTTGTTTTGTTTTTTTCTTTTAATCGTTATTTAGTTTTTATAATATTTCACACATGCACTACTTAAGTTCAGTTACAATTTGTAAGCCGAAAAAAAAATGTTCTTTTAGTATATAGTTGCTTAATATATGTACTATATGTGTACTATATATGTACTTATGTGTACTTATATATGGGCATTTCCAAAGGAAGAGAAGCATCAATTGGAAAAAGTTGAATTCAAATTGTGGAGCTAAAAAACAAGTCTCCAATATGGAAAAGCTATCGACAAACAAAATGATGATGATGAAAACGAAATCTATTTCCGTTTTTGGTCATCCTCTAATCATTTTCTTTTGCCTCAACTTTGTTCAGATATTACGAGAATCTTCCGATTTTATTGTTAGCGAACTTTGCCATTGACTTAAGAGGGCAAACGACTTGTCTTCTCTTCGAAGCTTTAACATGTTGAGAATTATAAGCGTCAACCAACATATAAAGTACAGTGTGCATTACAGAGAGCTTTCGAACTGGAAATGCCCATATGCCTGTGTATATAAGTAATGTAGCTAGCATATATATAAAATATTCGGATATTTTTTTTTTTGATATTTTTTTTTCTTGCAAACATGAGTTTTTATATAGGATGGAATATGTCAGTAAGATTTCGAGCATAGAAAGAAGAAATTGGAAATTAATAATCTAAAGAGAATTTACGCAAATATAAACAATTCACAGTTTACAGAAATAGCGCCTTGCCTTGAAATTGTTGTCGTACTTTTTTAAGACTAATCTCGAATAAATAATTTTTTTTTATTTTTTTATTTTATTTTTTTTTATATAGTATCATGAGTCGCCTTTTCTTTGTTTAATTTGCTAACTGACAAAAAAAAGAATTATTGTTAACCTGGTTTATGCATTGATTATACGTAAGAAACTATTTTTACTAATCAGTTTTGAGGTTCGATTCGTTAATATAAGTATTTGGTTTTCCCATCATTCTTATTGATTTTTTCATGTTTTGTTTACCTTTCAATATATAAAAAAATGTTTTTTATTTTGTTTTTCATTTTGGTTTTTTACTTATGCTAAACTCAAAAAAAAAAGTTGTGTATGCGTCTTTCGATTTATTTATGCATTATAAAAAGATTCTTTTTACCACTAAACGCCTTTATTTTTGGTTATATATAAAAAAAATGTATGTCTATATATTTGTAGGTGTATATATATATATGAACATATGTATATATACATATATTTCTTGAACAACATTTAAAATGTGTGTAATTAGTTTTTGTGAGGTTTCCTTTAAATTTATGCTCAAATATATATTTTTTTGAATTGCGCTTTCGATTATTCGTTCACAAAAAAAAAACATATACAACAAAATTAGCTTGGCTGCTTATGTTTAACAACAAAAAATATGTTCTTTCGATTTTGTATAAAATATAAGTTTAAAAAAAAATTATCATCTCTACAAAAAAAAAAAAGAATTTACACATGCTCAAAAAAACATATTTGTTTTGAAAAAAAAAACACATTTGTTTATGTTCATTTTCTTTATAAAAGAATTTGTTGATTTGTTGAACTTGTTTTTTGTTGTTTTTTTTTTTTTATTATTATTGTATATATTTTTCATTTGAATTAGTTTGCTTAACTCCTTAACTTGAACAATTGATGAGAGGTCATTAAGCTATCGATTATCGTTTATCGATTACAGTTTATCGTTTGTCGATTATTGGATAAGGAAAAAAATTTGCATTACGCTTTGTCTAGAACTAGTTACGAGACGCTAAGTGCTATGGATTAATCCGATATTCGTTACAAGCTAAGGCTACGATTGGTTGAGTATTCATTTTGTGTTAGCTAATGTCAATTTCCTTAAGGGTCATATGCATTGTGTGGTGCAATCTCTGTGCCAAATGCGTCATGTTTTGACTGCCGGGAGAAGCGTTTAGAGAAGCAATTCAATTAACTGGATGCAAATTCTTTGTGGATATGATGAGCCAAAATGCTCGCACAGCTGCCTAAAAAAAAACTACAAAAAGCTCGAAGAGTTCTTCTAACTATTTGCTTGCTTCTCGCTGCGCTGCTTGCTGTGCTTCTCGCTGAGCTTCTCTAAGAATTTGTTTATGTTTTTGTGATTTTTGTTTTGCTTCTCGCTTTTTAATGTAGCCGAGTTTCTTGGTTGTTGCAAAGGTTTGCTTCTATTTTAACTACAGCTTTGCTTCCTGATTAACTTCTCACTTTGCTTCTTGCTTTGCTTGTCGTTTTGGATAACGCAACTTAAAAACGTTTAAGTCTTATTTCCTGGCATTGTGATTCATTTTACTTATCTCTTTTATGGGCTATGCTTCTTTCTTCTCTCATCTCTGTGACTTGCTATATCTCTCGCTGTGCTGTGAACTCTACTTTTAGTGTGCTTTTCGCTTCTTGCTTCTGTGTTTGACATTTCGATCGGTCGCATATTTAAGAGACTCTCGTATTGCTTCTCCATTCGCTTCTCGCGGCTACTCAGAACATAACTAACCATTTCGGCTGCTATATTTTTACGTTATGATTATTATTTAAAAAAAAAAATTGCATTTGTATATTTTGGTATTGTGTTTTCGATTTCTATTTTTTCGTATGTTTTACCTATTTTTCTTTTTGTTTTTTTTTTTTATATTTTTAGAATGTTTAGTACTCAGCACAACCAAGCTGTATGCAAAAATTATCAATTGTATGCTATTTAACAATTTTAATTTGTTGCATTAATTTGCCCGTAAATATTCTTAAATCTAAAATGTCGACTATGTTTAATGAAGAATTTGCTTTATATAAATCGCAATTCGTTGTTGCAAACTCGACTCTGTTTCTTTTGAGAAGAAAATGTAAACGATCAAAATAAAACAAAATGAAGAAAATGCTGTTGTTGCTAAATGTTTATTTATACGTATTTCCGTTTCAAATTCTTTGTGTATTATGTTCAAATTAAAATAAAGTAAAAGTTTTTAAATTTTCAATATATATATATATATATATGTGTATTTCAGAAATTTTGGGACAAAGTAAAATTGTTCACAATTGTTTCGTGTATTGAATAATCTTCTCATATACTCATCAAATAGAGTACAATTCAATTGAAATTTAAATCGAAATTAATTTAATTAAATTGTTTTGTTTTTGTTAATGTTTCATTTACATAGTTCATGCACGCTCGTGGGCGTGGCAAATGGCGTGGCTTGAAGGAAATGTTAAAATCAAAACAAAACTTAAAATATTAAAACAAAAAAAAAGAAGACAGTAATAAAATCATAAAATTGAAAATAAAATTGTAAATTGAATTTTTGTAGCCGCCAGTGCCACGCCCACTAACACACTAAGGCGCCGAATTAATTTTCGTGCTTTTACTTAACATTTTGCGCTTTCTTTCAATTAACGTTTGTCTACTTTTTATTTCACTTCTGTCAGGCTTTTATCACGTGCTTTTCGTTTCGTTTTTTAAGGTTTTTCAATTTGTCAGTATTTGTTTGTGTGTGTGTGTTTGTTTGTGTGTGTGTGTGTTTGTATAACATGCTCAAGTTGTTTAAACGCATACAAAAAAAAAATTCGTTTCAAAAAAAAAAAAAATCTTTATATTATGAAAAAAATTCTTTTACAAGCTATGAAAAAAAAATTTTCCTTTTGTTTTTCTTTCTTTTTTTCTTTTTTTGTAATTTTGTCTGGTGAACAGGTTGAGGGGGGCGAAGGGTCAATCCCCCCCGCAATACGCTGCACGTTTTTTTTTAGCTGCTGTTGAAACAGGGGCAGCGTACAGTGCTGCCAGACTGTCGCAACAGAAGGCGTGCAGTGCTGCCCATACACCCTTTAAAACTCAGCTCTCTCGCTCGCTCTCATGCTCTCTCTTTTTCTCTCTCTCTCTCTTGCCTCATCGTATCATCCTATAGTTGGTAAAAACAGCCTGAACTTGAGCATGCTAACATTTATATTATCATGTATGAATATAGTATATATAATAATTATAAAAAAAAAGTATTTATAAATTATGAAAAAAAAATGTAAACAGATTTTCAGCTATATAAATATACATATATATATAATCCGGTACTCGTATAAGTCAGTTAAGAGACACAGAAACAGAAAAAAAAACAGAGCTTATATGCATTCACGCCTAATTGTATGCTATATATTATTTTTGTAGTTATATGTTTGAAAAAAAAATTATCGTTTCGCCTAAAGTTAAGCACAAAAAAACCTTCGCATTTCTATCTGATTATAATATAGTATTTCATATATATATATATATATATATATATATACATATGTGTGTGTATATATATATATCAGTGTGTTTCACTTCATATAGCCAATGTATACATATATGTTTATATATATAGAGAGCGACTAACTACGGTCGCATTTTACATAGAAAGAAGAAAAAATAAGTCCTCCGAAAAAAAAGCACAAAAATAAAAAAAAAATACAACATAAAAGTATTGAGGAACATTTAAGGATAAACACACAAAAAAAAAAATGGTCAGAAAAAAAATATTCATTAATTAATTAATGTTAAGTTTAAATTGATTGGTATTCGTTGAGAACATATAGATGATCCACATTAGTTCAAGATATATGCAATGTTTCTTTATCCGTTGAGTTTTACGCTCTCACTACTCTCTTTTTTTGTTAAGTATTTTATTGTGTGTGTTTTTGAGGTTATGTGGGCCACAAAAAGCCGCCATTTGCTTGTGTTGCCGTTGCTGTTGCAGTTGCAGCTGTTGCAGTTGCAGTTGTTGCCGCTGAGAAGCTGTTGCTGCTCAGCAGCTTTTGCAGCTTTTGTGCATGTTGCTGTTGATCCATGCCATAGCCGTAGTCCAGCAACTGTTGCTGTGTTGAAAGCATGTGATTGTTGCCAGGTTGTTGCATGTGATGGCTGCTGCTGCTGAGGCTATTGAGTTGGCTGTTGCCGTTGCTGCTGTGTTGTTGTTGCATGTTGCTGTTGCTGTTGCTGCTGCTGCTGTGTGGGCTAAAGCCGAAGCCATTGCTGTTGCTGCTGTGTTGTTGTTGCATGCTGCTGTTGCTGTTGCTGCTGTGTGGACTTAAGCTTAAGCCATTGTTGCTGTGGTGTTGCATGTTGCTGCCGTGTGAACTTAAGCTGAGGCTATGGAGGTGGCTGTTGCCGTTGCTGCTGTTGAGTTGTTGTTGCATGTTGCTGCCGTGTGGACTTAAGCTTAAGCCATTGCTGCTGTGGTGTTGCATGCTGCTGCTGCTGCTGCTGCTGTGATGTTGCTGCTGTGTTAGATTGCCGTTCAGCTGCAACTGTTGCTGTTGCTGATTGTAGCTGAGCATGTGGGCAGCAACATTGTTGGAATTATGTTGCTGGCGTTGCGCATTGCTGCTGTGATTGTTGTGGCCCATGTTGCTGTTGTTGTTCTGCTGTTGATACTGATTGCTGCTGTGCGCAGCAGCACTGCCCAGGCGTGGCAGCTGTCCATTGTTGTTGCTGTTGTTGTGGCTATGCGGCGGCGATTGTTGCTGTTGTTGCTGATGATAAAGTGAATGATATTGTAGCATGTTGTTGGGGGAGTTCTGATTGTTGTTGTTGCTGTTGTTGCTGTTGTTGCTGTTGCTGCTGTTGCTGCTGTTGTTGTTGCCATGGGAATTGTAGCCGCACGCCTGCTGATAGAGTTGCAGTTGCTGCTGCTGCTGCGGCGTCAATTATAAGTAAGGATAATGGTACTTCCGGCGGTACAGTCCGTCAAGCAAATCGGCAAAGTTGTCGCCTACAAGTTTTATCATTTTTTTTCAAGCAAAAAAATAAAAGTAAAAAAATAAAAATAAGAGAAAATTGTATATTAGTAAATGACTTTGAGTAGAATATTAATATTATTAAGCGTCTATTTGAAAAAGTTTGGCATTCGTTAAAAAAAAACAATTTTAAGTTTAAGGTTTAAAAGATCTTTTAAATTTAAGCTAAATGTTGTTCTTTAGTTAAATATCAAATTTAAGACATACAATGCTTGTTTTAAGTTTGAATTAAGTTGACAAGTGCTGCTAGACCAAAGCCCTAACTTAAATAACTTAAGCGGTGTACTAAAAACTGACTGATCGTACAGATATATGTATATATATATATATATATAAGCTATATTTTGTTGGGTCTAGAGTTTTAGGAGGTGTTCGTGTTTATTGTTGTACTTGGTTTGTTTTTGTTTTGTTTTGGTTTTCTTTTTGTGGGTTTTGTTGCGTTTACGTTAAAAATTTGTATTTGATATGGTTTTGAATTGGTTTTAGTTTTCTTTTTCTTTGTTTAAGTTGTTGCGAGTTTGGTTTTTGGTTCTTTGGAGCTCGTTGCGTGTTTTGGAAGCGCAATAAACAAAAATTGATTCTTCAACGTTTTCATTTTGCATTACACGACGTTACAAAGTCTTGGAAGTTGAACGAGTTTTACTTTTTTCTTTTCTTTTCTTTACTTGTTTTTTTTTTTTTTAACTAGAAAATTTATCGATTATTTCTTGATTCATTCATTGAACGTGCCATGTTTTGTTTGCTTTTTTAGTTTTTGGATAAGAATGGGAAAAACTTTTTGGGATTTTTGGAATTGAGTGAGGTTTTAAAAGAACACAAAAAAATGGTTAGGCAACCGGTTGATGAGTTTCTATGAGAATATGTTAGGCTACAGCATGAACGTGTAGAAAATGATTTTGATTTTTGTAGAGCACTCGAGTTCGGTGCGTGTCGAAAAACGAGCTTGGCAGGCAAAACACAATTTCATATACATATGCTATATGTGTATATGTATTAAACGAACCAACTATAAAGAAAATACAAATTCGAACGCATACGTGAGGCTATGATTGAGATATTTTATATATACATATATGTATATTTTTTTTCTTTTGATTGATGGATTGATTTCATGTTATATATCGATATGTATATATAAAAAGCACAGTAGCTGAGCTAGCGAGCTTCTCGGACAAAAAGGAGCATTGCGATTGCGCAATATATATTGTATATAGGCGCAGCTGTGCTAAATGTAGGAATGTAGGATCTGGGATCTTCGGTAATTACAGGCAGGGGCAGGGAAAGCGCAAGCAAAACTAATCAATAGCAAAAAGTTTGGTTAGAATATTATATCTGGTTGATATATATATATATATATATATATCTATATATATATATTTGTTGAGTAAAGCGGAATGTTTATGATTTGCAGGGACTTTGCGCATTTCTTTATGAGGTAAAAATTGTATAATTATCATTTTTGTTAGTTTAATTAATTTTGTTGCCTTTGCGCGATTGGAACTTTTTCAAATAACGCTCTAAATTTTAATTTTAAATATACTTAATTTTTTTTTTTTTTTTTTTTTTTTTGAGAGAGAGAGTCAAATAAGCACGAATCAGACGAATTATGTTGAATATTTGATGAGGAATGAGAAACTAAATCGAATAATGTATAAAACATGGCACGCTTTGAAGAGTTGTATATATTTTTTCGACAAATTTGCAGCATGAGGCGGAATTTGAAGCTCGCATTGATATTGAAAAAGAATAAAAGTATATATATAAATATATTGTATATATAGTTTTTTGAGCTGTGTCGAATTAATATGTGTCGGTTAATGTCCGATTATGTGTATATATATATATCTGTGTGTACATGTTTGTGAGTATATTATTAAAAGCGGACTTCAAATTGGCCGCGAGAAGCGTTTAAAGAAGCTCGCAGTTGCGAACAGCATACAGAGAGAAACTTACAAATGCTCAACTCTGCGAGTTGTCAAGCTAAAGTGCCGGCAAATAAGAGAGAGAAGCTAACAAGCTATTAAGCAGGCCATTTTTTTTGTTGTTCTAGCTTCTTACAAGTTTCTCGCTTTGCCAGGCGGGCCTCTCTCTGCGCTTCTCGCGCCCACTTTGTCAGCCAACAGTTGAGAATGTCTGTTTGTTTGTGTCGAGCTGAGTTTGTATGGGCGTGTGTTGCTAAACTACTTAAATTATATATTTAGACTCGGATTATTCTTATGTGCTCTCAAAAAAAAAAAAAAAAAAACTCAATTATGATTATGATTATCATTAGGCATAGTAGAGAATATAAAAGGAATAATTACTATCGAGACCAAAGATAGCATCGCAAATAGCATCGAATAATGAGCGTAATTTTTCCATTGCTCCGTCTATAAAAAAAAAATGAAAAAAATAAACAAATTGTACAACTTATTAGTTGTCGGCGCCACAACTGATTTTTTTTTTTTGGTTTTTTAGATTTTAGTAGTATTTTATATATATATATATGTATGTATATATAATTTGGTTTTTCTTTTCATATTTTTTTTCTTTAAACATGTCGTCGATGGTTCAACAACAAACACATTTTGTAATCAAGAAAAATCAAAGGCAGTTGTAGAAGAAGAAGAGTCGAATAAGTATGATGAAATGTAGGAAACTCTGGTTGTTAGTGGTTCGACTAAATAGGCGTGGCATATAGTAAATGTCACGCCTGGTTAGTGCTTTAAAGTTTGACTAGGGATACAAAACAAATGCGACATAAAAGGAATATATATATTGTATATATAGAAAACACAAACTACACGAAAGTCTAAAGTTAATAAACTAAGTAAATTCTGGCTTGGCTTCAATTTTCGGTTTGTTTCTTCTTCTTTTTTTTCAGTTCTAATTTAAACTAAACTAAACCAAATATAAGTTTATAAGCTAATGAGAAAAAATATGGAAAAAGTAAATAAAATACATAAGACTTAAAATGAGCAAACAACAACAACAAAAAAATATATATATGAATTGAAAAACATGAGAAACAAAATCACAAATATTAAAAAATAAACAAAAAAAAAGTCATATCAATGTCAATTTCCTGCTGCCTTTTTTACAATTTCCAGAACTGTCAGTAGTAACATTTTGTTAAAAGTCGCCTGAATGAATTTAAAAAAAAAAATAATTTACATATATTTATATATATATATATGTATATAAAGAGGGGAGCTGCATAGTTAGAATGAGTTATGAGTTTTTTTTGAACTGATTTTTCCAGTAGTTGCCGAGATTTTCTTTTCTTTTTCTTAACACTGAAACAGCAGGCACAACACAACAAAAAAAAAAAAAGAATGGGGGAAATATTTTGATTATAAAGAATAAACTTTACACACACACATATGTATATATATGTATATACATATACATATATATGTGTATGTGTGTAACGCTAAGAGCTGCAATCTTAACACCGAAAAAAAAGTAAACAAAAAAATAGATATGCATATATACATTTATAGACAAGAATCTCTCGAGCGAGACTCTCAGTACACATTTTGTCACTTTGTCAGGTTGGAGAAGAAAAAAAAAAACATAACCTTTTTTCTTTTTTTTGTATGATTGTTTTATGCATGATACACTTGCAAAAAAATATGAAAAAAAATAACAACATATATATAGTTTTTGTTCATTTAGTTTTTTTTTTCTCTTTTCTGTTTATAGTTTTATTTTATTTTGTTTTTTTTTTTATGGAACTTTTGGCACTGGAACCGATAAGGGGGTGTTTTTGTTGGCAGCATTTTTGCTTTACGCTTTTGTATATTTTTTTTCGCTTCGCTTCATTCGTTGGAATGCAAAAAAAAAAAACAATATTAAAAAAATATTTAACACCAAAAAAATTGGAAAAAAAATCATATGTGTAGCAGAGCGCGTTGGAAAATAGCACATGAAAAAAAATACAAAAAATATTGCATGTTATCTATTTTAGATTTAACATTGAACGATAACATATCGATCGATAACAGCACGTTTAACTAAGCACCCCGTTATCGCTTCGTAAGTGCGCGCATACTTACCATGCGCCACGCCTGCATTTCTTTACAAGTCAATACAAGTCCCTGTGTCTCTCTCTCTCATAGTATTTTTTCTCTCTCTCTCTCTCTTTAACCTCTTTTTTCGTGTGCGTCTGTGAGCTGTGAACAAAAACCTGCTGCATGCGCGCGCGCCCCCTGGCGATCATTTGCGGCAAACACTTTTACATATTGTTTAGATGAACGAACAAACAAATTTATATGGAAGCGCACACATACTCCAACACGCACGCACGCACACATACACACACACACACAGAACAGCCACGCATATGTTTACCGTTATACCACACACAAAAAAAAAGGAAAAATTTGTCGCTTGCATTTTTTGTTTGCTGACTTTCAACAACCAAAAAAAAATAAAAAAAATTTGTTTTTTTGTTTTGCGTTTTGTTTTTTATTTTTTTTTTTCAATATATATACATAGGTGTATATGTATATGTATATATATTTATATATAGGCATATATATATATGATTATATATATTAAGATGATTAATCTTTTGTTGTTTTTCTTGCGCTTCGGTCGGTCGGCGTTGCTGTTGCTGTTGTTGTTGTTGCTGTTGTTATTGTTTTTTTTTTGTAACGCACTACAAACTAAATAATTTAAAATTTAACGCTATTCAAGATATAGATACGATATATAGTCAATATATGGTATAAGGTATATATATCTATATATAAATTTTACTTCTTCGTTTCATTTTTATTTCTTTTATAAATGTTATGAGAAAGATTTGTTGCTATTGTTGTAGTTATTGCTGTAGCTGTTGTTGTTTTTGTTGTTGTTGTTTCTGATTGTTGTTGTTGTTACGTGGGCATTAAATCATAAATATGAAGCGATTGTGTATTACTTATAGGCCAAAGAGGATGGATAAGTGTAACAAACAGGGCAACGCTTCATTCATAATTCATTCGTATTTTTTTAGGTTATGTGCATTTTCAGTTCTTTTTCGAGTTAGTTCCTTTTTGTTAAATTGGTTCATTTGATTTGCATTTTATTTGTAGATTTTTGTTTTGCTTTCTTCTCCTGCTTTAGCATTCCGTGTACTTTGCACACACAAAAAAAAAAAAAACAAAAAATATTTATTCACGTTCATTGTTTTTTTTTGCGTAATTATTTTCGACGTGGGATACTTTGTTGCATTAGGTTGTTTTTTTTTTATCCAGCTCAGTCCGTTATTTTGCACACATACACTCAAAAAAAAAAAAAATATCGTTTAGCAGTTATTTGTTTGTTAGCACATTTCTACATGTATTTACGAGTATATATGTATATACATATATGTATGTATATGTATAAAAAAAATTGGTATATCTATTTACTCTTATAGCAGAATGCGCACTAAGCCTAAATGCAGCGCTGTAATTGTAACTGCAATCGATATATTTATATGTATATGTATATGTATATATATTTATCGCTCGATTGTTATCGATAGACGTGTGCATGTACTGTTATGCGTTTCCTGCGTGACACGATCGTTGTTTAAGGATTAGAAGAACAATTTCTACGGCACTTGGGTTCGGTTTTCTAGTCATTTTTTTCTGCTTATTGCTCTCGTTTATGTTTTCTTTTCTTTTCTTTTGCTTTTTTATCTGTATACATGTGTATGTGTGTGTGTGTGTGTCGAGCTGTTGCTGTTGTTGTTGTTTTTTGGGGCTGCTCTAAACTTAAGTGTGGAAAAGCTATACAAAAAAAATCATATATATATATTTATGATCTTAAAAAAATTGCCTGCTTGTTTTCTTGTTTTCTTTTTCTCATTTTCTGTTTCTCCAGTTTTTCGTTAGTATTAGCTAAAGTTAATTTTAATTTAAAAATACGCATTAGTTTCTTTTTTTTATATTATTTGTTGTTTTTTTTTGTTTGTTTTTGTAATTTTCTTTTAAAAAAAATCATTTTACACTAAAATGGCCAAATATCTCTGACCATATATACCATATATATATATATATATATATAAATATATATATATATATATATACATATATATATATATATATATATATATATATATATATACATATATATATATACATATATATATATATATGTATATATATATTATTATAATAGATATAGCAAACATTCTTGTGTGTAATTTACATGGAAATTAGGAAGAAAAAAAAATAACAAATAAAAAATTGCAACGAGAAATTTGTTTGTGTTTTGTTTTTTTTTTTTTTTAAATAGTTATAGAAAATACGTTTCTAAATATGCAAATAATAAAGAACTAAAGATTATTATTATAGTTAAGTATTCTAATAATTTTTTTTTGGTTTTTTTTTTTAATTATTATTTTTCTTTGTTTTTCCTTAGATGTGGGGTTAGAGTTGTGATTTTGCATCTGTTTGTTGTTGTTGTTTGTCAAAAAAATATATATATATATTATATATACATAAGATTGTGTGTATAACTGGTCTGTTGTTTTTTTTTTTTTGTTATGGTTGTTTATTGTTTTTTTTTTTTTTTGATTTCCTGGTTTGTTTTTTAGATAAACTTTTGTGCATCAAAGTACGGATGCGTTTTTTGGAAGCGCTGTTGTGATTTTAATGATCTACCTCTGTGAACCATATTATTGAAGCCGGCCGCCATGTGCGGCGGCGGTGGCGGCGGCGGCGGTGGCGCCTGCGGCGGTCCCATGCCCATTTGGGACATAAAGTGCGCCGCCTTGGCCTTGCCGTGCTCCTCGGCCAGGCGCACAGACAGCGGCTGGGATCCGCCCTCCGGTATGACGTTGTTCAGCGCCGAGATTGCCTCCTGTGCCTCCTCGCGTTTGTTGTAGCTGTGTTTTTTGTTGTTGATTATTTGTTTTCATTTGAGATGAGAATTTTTTGTGGGCGATGCGATGCGAATCGAATTATCAGAAAAAAAAACACAAAAAAAATACAAACAAAAAACAAAATGAGAGCATGAAAGAAAAATATATAGATATATATGATTAAAATGCAAAGTTGCAGTTGGTAGAGCGGAGGCAAAGTGTATTTATCGATAAACATGTGAGTTTTATCGATTTAACAATTTTTGGATTTGTCGATTTTAGTCGGATTTACTTACCGTACAAATGCCACGCCCCTTGGCCGACCGGTCAGCTTGTCGCGCAGTATATTCTTCTGCACTATGGAACCGTATTTGCCAAAGATCGTGTCCAGCTGATCATCGGTTATCGTGCGCGGCAGATTGGTCACATACAGATTGGTATCCTTGATCGATTCACCGCCAGGACGTGCATATGAAACCTGAGAAGAGAGCATAGATTTAGACTTTTGCTCAGCTTAGTTCAAGAGATGGTTTTTCTAGTGGAAGAATTAATGGGGAAGGAGTCTGGGAGCACGTACCTTGAGCCGTTTATTACGCACTGTGATGCCATTGAGCACTTTAATCGCACGCTGCGAGTCCATTTCCGATGTGAAGTCCACGAAAGCATAACCAAAACTGTAGCCAGTCTAGAGAAATTTCAATAAAATAAGATTATGATAAAGTTTAACTTCATTTAGGAAGAAAATGCAGCTAAAAGAGCGCAGTTACAAATTAGAGCTTTAAGCTTTCCAGTTTAAATTATTCAGTCTTTAACATACAAGCCTAAAGGAACTTCAATATTCAAGCTTTAAGTGAAATGCAACTAAATTAGTTGAGCTGAAGCTCTGATCAAGGTAAAGCTCAACTAGTTTGTGAAAGCTTAAAGCTTTTAGTGCTGGCCAGTCGGTATATTCAAACGCACTTAAAGCTCAGCTAGTTTAAAGCTTTGATTTGAAGCTCTGACTTGTTTAGCTAGCTAAAAGCTTTGACTTGTCTAGCCCTTCCAAATAGCTAAATGAAGCTCGCTCAACAAAAGCTCGCAAGTTCAGTGAATGCATTAAGTTAGCTTAAAGCTCTCGAAGCTTGCGCCCTAATAAATTGTAAACTCACCTTATAGTCTCTCATGATTCTGCACGTATTGATGGGTCCAATGGCTCTAAATAGCGCATACAGCTCGCGATCAGTCATATCCTGCGGCAAATAGTTGACTATCAAATTGGTGTTGCTGTTGCGCTGATCGTTCATGTGATCATCGCTGCCGCCGCTGCCAATCGATAGGCCGCACAGATTGTTCAGCGAATTGTTGCTGGCCATTGGCGGCATATTGCAGATATTGCCGCCAAGGGAATTGGCGCTGCCGCCATTACCGCCTGGGAAATCATTGTAACCGCGACGCGACGAGGAACTTGGAAATGTAAATTCTGTGTCCTGTGGTGAGAACGCATAACGTGACTGTAATCAAATTAACCATACAAAGATATTCTAATGTTGAGAGCACGCCTCATAAACGCTTTAAGGTACGACTTCAACTTCAACTTCGATTTCGATGACTGTCTCGATTCTCGCTGTTATCGATACACAAACATTATCTCAGCAGCAGCATCAACAACAACACACACACACACACACACACATTCTCGCACAAATTCGCACTCACACAAAGTTAAATTTCTACATATTGTTTGAAGCAATTAATTAAGTTGCAGAAAATTGAGTTTAAAGTAAAATAGTTTTGCTTGAGAATAAATGTTTGAATGTAACGTGCGTACTTAACAGTTGCTATTTAACAGACGCATGTTAACTTTTAACAGCGCTTAGCGCTGGTGCAAAACAATTGAGCACAGCTCTTGCTGTTAAGTTTTAATGTCTCTGTGAGTGTGTGTGTGTTTGTGTATATGAGTGTGTGTGGTATGTGTAGGTGTAACTGCATACACATAACGGCATTCAGCGTTACATTTCGAAGGCAAACGGAATTGCAAACTGTGAGCATAAAGCATAAAAGAAAATAAAGAGAACAACTTTCAAAGAATAGATGAATAGGAAAACGAACGAATGCTCTAAAAGCCGCTTAGGGCCGGGTGTGTGTGGGTGTGTGCATGTGTGTATTGTTTATGTTATGTGTGTGTTTCATCGATTTTGATTGGCTGTAACAGCACAGAAGTAGTGTGTATGTGTGTGAGGGCGTAGGGCAAGGGAGAGGGTTGTGGTTAGGGGAAACGGAAGAGCTCGGACAGCACAAGGCTGTCCTTGTTGCAAAGTATGCAATGAAATATTGTTTGCAGCATAGATAGCTGCTGCTTTTATGTTTCTGTTGTTGTTGCTGTTGTATTGCTGTTGTGTTGCTGTTATTGTTGTTGCTGTTAAGTTTTTACTGTTGTGTTGCTGTTATTGTTGTTGATTTTAAGTTTTTACTGTTGTGACTTTAGTTTTCTTTTGTTTTTATTTATTTTTGACCAAAATGCAAATTTCAAGTTTAAGTTTAATTTATTTTTGGGATAATTAATTTACTTTCTGTTTAAGTTAAAATATTTTGTACAAATCAAATGTTGAGCATCCACAAAAATGAAGTTGATTTTTATTTGACTATATATTTTTTTTTGTTTTTCTTTTCATTCTGATTAAAAGCGTGTGTGCCCCAAGAGCGTTCAATGAGACAAACTCAATAACATTCAACTAGAATAAATTTAAATATATTTTGCATAAACATACAAAAACGAAAACCAAAAAAATGTCAATTATCAATGCAAATTGCAAATTTTTATTTGTTAAAGATTCTTTATTATTAATTTTTTTATATATTTTTCTGGTATTGCACATGCAATGAAATTTGATTGATTTGATTGATTTCGAACTTTATGTTCAATAAAAATATAAAAATTTATTTGTATTTAAAAGATAGGAGTATAAATAAGAATACGTACCATTCCAGATGGCAGTGAATGTGACATGCCAAATACACGTCCACCGCTGTTGATTGAACGTATGATTGATGATTGAAGAGAAGAAAATATCGCATATTAGCATTTTATATTGTTAAATGTTTCGGTAAATGGTTAAAAATAACAAAATTATAATTGGTTTAAAGCGCAATTTAGTTTTGGTTTTTTTTTTTTTTGTTCGAAATATGAGCAAGAAATGTTTTGATGAATGAATGAAATATCTTACGGAACTAACTTATTGAGCTTAATACAAATGAAAGAGACTTAAAGCAACTCAATGACAACAGCTGTTAACTTATCAGATCCTCGCAACGCACCGTTAGGCCACTGTTAAGCGCCTAACAGCGCGCTGTAAAGTGCTCTGTTAACGAATACAGCTTCAATCATTGTCTTGCTATTATTAATAAGACTTAGATTATAAAAAAAAACTAATAACAACAGTTTGGAAATACTCTGAAGAGGCATTTGTGTAATTCGTGGCAGCCTTTTGGGCGCTCAGGTGTGGAGAGAAGGTGAAATGATTTGCTTGTGAAAAGGCAGCAGATGCCAAGAACAATTTCTCAAAATTCGCACTAACGAATATTTACAGAAAATTGGAACTTGATCTGCGCAATGCTTGAAACACCGAGAAAAAAAAATACGGTAACCTAAACAATCAAAATTTATTTTTGGTTTTACTTTTACACCCGTAAATTGACTTCTGAACACCTAAAAAAAATATTTGGCACTTTAATAAAATAAACCAACCGCAACTTCATTAACATTTTACGTTATATTTGCACTGCTTTACACTGAAAAAAATAAATAAATGCGGACACAAATTTCATAAAATTTGTACATTTTAGTTGATGCACTTGAAAAAAATTGAAAAAAAAATAGATATATTTTTTATTTTTTCACACTGGAAAAAAATTTGGGCAAACGCTGAAAAACCTTTAAGAAATTCGGACGCAAACTTGTTGAAAGTTTTATTTGGAGCACTTTAAAAAAAATCGAAAAAAAACTCATTTCAGTTGCACTGAAAAAAAAGAGGGAAACCCTGCGGACACACATTTGAATGAATTTTCAAATTCTTGTCATGCACTTGAAAAAAAATAAAAGAAAAAATATAATAATTTTTTGCTGCACTCGAAAAAAATATTTAAAAAAATACAAAAAAATAAAGGAAAAACATTTTTGGGGACTTCCCACGTAGACACAGTTGACAAGAACTGTGTTTGCTGTTGTTGTAGTTGAATGATGCAGGGAGACTTTTGTTCAAGTGTGTTTTTAGTGTCTAGTTTAACTTAAGAATGCATGAATTCAATTTTGTTTTTTTTTTTTTGTTTGTGTTTTATGTTAAGTTATGGTTAAATGTCTAGTCTTTACTTACAGGCGTTGACGGCGTCTTCGTTTAAGGAACATTTTGTTGGTACTTCACAGAGTTATCACACCAGTTTCTTATGTTTTTTTTTTTGTTTGTCAAACAATAATTATAATAATAAGCACCGAAAAAAAACCACACTACATACAATCTAAATGTTTGTGTCTGTCGTTTTCGCTGTTGAGATCGCTTGAAAATGCTGCTTGGCTGTTGCTGTGAAAAGAGATCATGTCTACACAATTAAATCAACTGGCAAATATCGATAAATCGATTAATTAATGCTTTGGCGGCTGTTGACATCGTGATTCAGTTTTACGCTGTATGCGAGGGCGGGTGGGTTTGGTGGGGGCTTGTGTAATGGTCAAAGTGTGTGTGGGTGTGTATGTGTTTTTGTGTGTGTATATTATATTTTTCTCTTCTTTTCTTTTCATATTTATATATTGGGTAAGAAAAAAATAAACAATTCTGTAGGCACACGAAAAAAAACAATAAAAAAATTCCTTTAATTTGCTTCTTCTGGTAACACTGGCAGCTAATGTTACTGCTGATGCTGCTGTTCTTCTGCTGTTAACAGAAATAGTTGCTGCTGTTGTTCTGCTGTTCACAGAAGTAAGTGCTGCTGTTGTTCTTCTGTTAATGGGTTGTTGTTGCTGCTTGTTGATTGTTGATTGTTGATATGTTGATTGTTGACATTGATGTTGTTTCTACTGCTGTTGCTGCTGCTGTTGTTGCGGCTCAAGGCCTTATTCTCATTATAATTATATTTTATTTTTTGCTGGTTTTGTTTTCGAACATGATTCGCTGCTGCGGCGGCTGCTGTTCGCAGCCATTGCAGCGCTTAAGAGCGAGACGCAGTTATGCAATCTAATAGGCAATTCGTCTGTTATGCATTGGACATATATGGAGACGGTCGCTGTCCAGGTGTGTTGGTGTTTGTATCTGTGTATCTGTGTTGGTGTGTGAGTGTGTACGTTTCCAACAACAACAACTGTTGCTGCTGCGCTGCTTACAAACTAGCTAGTTACTGTTAACTTACATTTATACATATACATAACTTAAGCCTAACAGTGCTCTAATGTAAACGGCTGATGATGCTGTTGCTGCTGCTGCTGCTGTTTAGCATATGTCAAGGTCCTGACACAATTTGTGAGCACGTGACACGCACATGTACGCTCTCTTTCGCTCCCTCTCTCTCGGAGTCGTTTGTTTACATTTGACCGCACGTAGCTGCCAGCAACAAATTTGAGTGCATAAAGAGAAAAAAACTATGCCTGATGACGCCAGCAGCTGCAAAGTTCATTGGCTGTCACAATTCGGAGTGCGTGCTCTCTCTCTCTCTCTCTCTCTCGCTCGCTCACACCCATTTATGAAGTGCGGCAACAGAGCGCACGTTGCATATTGCATTTGGCAACAAAATGAAGTTAAATCATTCGGCACAAGGACCCAGCCCAACAGCAGCAGCAGCACCATAAACTATGCCAGAGGCGCCGCAACGACTTGCCCCAGTTGGCGCAAGCCGGGTTTACAAATAGGTCAACTTCGGACACAAGCACTCGGCGCGCACGTGTGTGTACAGCAAAAAACAGTCGAAGGAAAAAAAAAAGAAGTAAAGAATTTCGCTTAAACTTATGAACAGAGCTTAACCTATGCTATGGAGGGCGGGGGCGGCGGCGGCGACGGGTGAGTGAAAATGCGTTTCGAGTGAAATTCTGATTCGAGTGAGGTTAAATTGAGTTGCGTACAAATTAGTTAAACGCAAAGCGAATAGTTTAAGGAGTGCAAAATTAAAAGCATTTTAAAAAAACTGAAGTAGTTGAGTTTTTTGCTTGCGTTAGTTAACAACATTTACCGGTACATCGTGAGGCTGTTTAGGTTGCACAGGCCGCACCACGAAAACGTTGTTAGGCCGTTACGTTAATCCTCGGTGCCAAAAAAAAAAAACGAATGATCAAATCCCGTCGGAACTCGAGTTTATAAGGCGCGTTTTTTCATATTGCTTTGATTTCGTTTCATTTTGGTTTTGTTTTTGATATTTTAAATGCAATGTTACAATTACAGTTACGTTCGAGTGGAAGAGCTTGCGTTACGTTGTTGACTTGCCTTACGTTACGTTACGCTACGTTAAGCTAAATTAAATATAGTTCGATTCTCTTTGTTGTTTTTTTTTTTAATGTTAACATTCATGTATTTATCACAATTTGATTGCAAGACACTACGAACAGAACACGACGCGTTGCGTTACGTGACATGTTGCGTTACGTGACGTTAGCGATGCGATGCGCTGTAGAAAATCGTGTAAGTTAAATATACTTATGCGATATATGTGAAACATACGTGAGCAAATCAATGAGCGAGCATGAAACGACGTAACTAACGTAAAAACGTAACTGTAAATATGGCTAGCAGATGAGCTAAAGAGAGCGCAAAAACAAAGCTACGGCAAGAGAATAAAATGTGGAGCGCAACAGCTTCCAAAAAATTATGTAGAAGGATGCACATGACAAACTCTAGGGGGCGTGTTTAAATGAGCTTAAATCATAATTACGTGGCTTAATTAGGGGGATTCGTGTCGATTTGTATATCATTTATCAAAATTGATTTCTCTCTTCTTCTTTTTTTTTTTGTATAGCTGTAAACCTGCCTGAGAACGAGACTGCTTTTTGCTGTAGTGCACACGCATTATTTGTTTTGAGGTTAGGTTAAGCTGCATTTTGTGCTTAATTTAATTATTGACTGTACAATCTAGTACATATCAGATAAATAATACTTGTTGTTGTTTCTGCTTTTTGCAATTGCTGTTGCTGCTGCTGTTGTTGTTGTTGTTGTTGTTATCGTAGCACACTCAAGGGTTTCCATTGTTGCGGGAAAATACATTTTCTTTTTAGTAGATAAAAATAAAGAAAATGTGTGCGTATGTGTTGGGCGTGTGTGTGTGTGTGTGGGTGTGTGTGGGTGCTTGTATAGAGGGGTTGGTTATTGGTTTTGATGTATGTATATTGATAGGGCCTGTTCGGTATTTCTGTCTATTACGTTCTGTCAAGTGCACATGTGACACACGAGCAGCAAATGGCGTCAATCAATAGCAGAAAATGTGGGCGAAAGGTAATTCCTCCCACATGCTTAGCTATTATTCTGCCATTATATGATTATACAGCTGCTGTTGCCACATGCGGCACGTGCCACATCTCAAAAAATAAATAGATATACATATACATATATACCAATGCATACAGCGAATTTGCCAGATACTTTTTTGAGCCTAGCAAAAAAAAAATTGGGTTTTTGTTATCTAAATCTAGAGTCAGCTGCAAAGTATGCAGCAGAATTTTTAAAATTTTAACTGCTAGTTAAGGATCAAACTGGGAGTCAAAAAAATTTTAAAAAAAAAAGAATTTTTGGGAACTGGTTTCGGTGTGCGCTAAAAAATAGAACTTTGCACGTTAATTGCAGTAGTTGTGTTTGTGTGTGTGTGTGTTTGTGTATGTAAAGGGAACTTTTTTCTTCTGGGATATTTGTGGAGTCGGGAATTGGAGGAGGTTTATTTGCTGCTGCTGTGTTTTTTGTTGTTGTTGTTGTTGTTGGTATGCTTGAAGATGAAGAAACTGAAGTTAAAATTTACCTCGACTTGTTGTACCCGTATGGGGGATAACCACCGTTATTATTGTTACTACCCGGATTATTGTTGCCGTACATATCCTGAGAGTGTGTGTGCACGAGTATTTTTTGCAAAATACTCTCAGTGCGCCGTTAATTTGTTTTCTTGAAGGTATCGGTTGTTCTCTCTCTCTCTCTCTCTCACGCTCTCTCGCACTTGTCTCACTTGACGTGATCAGAGAGCTTCTATTCTTACTCTCTCTCGCTCTCTGTATTTGTAGTTGTTTGGCGCTCAGCGCTCTCAGCTGCCAGCTGCTGTTAATTTCACGTGATATATATATTTTTTTATATACTATTTGTCTCGTCTGCTTTGGCTGTTGTGTGAGTGAGTGCGGGTGTTGGTATGTATGTCTGTGTATTTGTGTGAGTGTATGAGAGACTCAGTTGTTGTTTGGATGTGTGTGTGTTCTTGTATTGCCTGCCGAGAGCTTTGACGCTCTCGTCGTAGACAATGGTCGCAACACTGGAACGCAAGCAATTGCGATTTAAGCCTTTTGTTTCCTTCCTTCCAGCCACAGTACAGTTACTCAATCTGTCTCGTTCTTTCTGTTAGTATCAAATGTTTTGGCGGGCTTTGCTTCTCTCTCTTTTTCTCTTTTTGTAGACTGTTACGTTAGGCGCTCTTCTTTGTGGCTGCAGTTGATGTTCTTGTTGTTGGCGCGCTCAGCTGTGTTGTTGTTGTTACTAAGGTTGTTGAAGTTGTTGTTGTTGTTGTAGTTGGGAGTGAGAGGTGAGAAATTGGTAAGGAAATTAACATATGATCAAAGAGACGTGCATTACGCGCTTTGTGTGAATTCTCTAATATTATGTGTGTGCGTGCGTGCTTATGTGTGAGTGCGTATTTGTATGCATGTGTGTGTGTGTGTGTGTGTGTGTGTGTTTGTGTGTGGGCGAGTAACTTATGCTGATACTAAAATAAATGCTAATTACTTAAAAGATCAAGCTTTAACATCGGGCATATTACATAACAATAACAGAATATATATACAGTATTGTGTGTGTGTGTGTGTGCATTAGAGAAGGAGCAGAGTTGCCACCTCAGACTTCTAAAATGCGAGCGCGAACGCCATTTTAAAAGGAGCTACCAGAGTTGTAGCTCTACACAGTTTTCAAAAATGATATTAAAATAAAATATATACAGAGTTGTCACCCAGCCAACAAATATGTACAATTTACATATCAGAAAGCTATCCGAGTTAAATGCAGGCAAACAGAGTTGTCAACTTGCACAATTGCTGGAATTAGCAACAAAAAAAATCCAAAGCGAGCAAGCAGAGTTGTCACCCTGACTGAGCATTTAAATAGGTAACATATAAATGCGCAGTTTTTACCCTGACTGGGTTTTAATATAATATAATATAATAAGATATAAAATAGAGAAGCAGAGTTGTCACATAACCTTTATCTTTGGAAAAAACAACACTTCAAGGATGCAAGCAAAGTTGTCAAAGTCAAACATTTAAATAAATTTCGACTATAAACCATAGAAAAGACAGCGACCAGAGTTGTCACCCTGTCAAAATTCAAACCAAATGCTGTAAATTATGAAAAAACAAATATTTCGAAAACCAGAATACAAAATTGCGCTTAAACAAATACATAGAAAAGTAGAGAAGAGGCAATACTAGAGCTTGGCCACATACCTTGCCATCTTGAAGTTATAATAGGACGACATGGTCGTCGAGGGTGTCACAGAATCAAAATTAAAATCCATTTTTGAGTATATATGTTTAAAAAATATATATATTGAATTTTTGTATATCACACACGGCAAATATTATTTTATAAACAAAACGAATCACAATTTGTTTTCTTGGTTTTTGGGCACAAGTTAGACTTGACACGAGTAGAACTCGACTGAAGTCAGAGTGGAATGTGCGAAGCTATTTAAACGATCGCTAAAAAGGATCTGCACCCAGTGGGCGGAGGCCCACAACTACCTGGACTTGTCGAATATTGGCCGCAAGGTGCGCGTGCCAGGCGCGTGCGCTACCTGCCGCCCAACCCACCCACCCGATCAGGAGCCGATCTACTAGGAAGTGTGCCATCTTTATGACGGACTTTTCGCTCCGCCGGCTGCAGTTCAGCTCAGTTCAGAGTTCAGGCAGGCAGATGTTTTGTCTTCTCGGAAGCTCTCCTCTGCTCGCCTCCTCCTCTCGCAAGGTGGAAACAAGCTGCATGGAAAAAATATGGAAATTGTGGAACACACGAGGACAAGCTGCAAACTGATTTTTACTTGGAAGCAAGCTGCAAATATTTCTCGATGGAAAACTGAGAGAGATTTACGAGGAACTAATCAAATCGATTAGAAGTTAGTTAAGCATATGGAAATTTATTTCATATATAATATACCGCCAAGATTTAGGATTCCGACACAAATATAAAGAAATATACATCATATACAACATAAATAATTGGGTATCTGGATAAAACCGATTTGGAATATATTAGATTCAAGATATATGACAAATTGAAAAACTTTGTTTCAAAAAAATGATATAATATTAACATATATCATAAGACTAAATAGATATTAATGGAGAATCAATCAATTGATGCGATTTATGGAAATATTTATTCCATACATTAATTTACGAGGAACCAATCAAATCGATTAGAAATATAGGTATATGGGAACATATATCATATGTATACCACAAAGATCTAGGATTCCGATAAAAGTATATAGATCTTGATAAGACCAATTTGGGATAGATTAGTTCGAGATATATTTGACATTTTGAGAAACTTTGCTTCACACATTTGATATATGAATCATATATCATCAGAGTAAATAGATATTTATGAGGAATTAATCAAATCGATGCGATATGCGGAAGTATATATCGATTAGCAATGAGTTAAATATATACAAAATATATTCTATAGATCACCAGATGTAAAGACTGTCGATAAAAGAGATTTGAAACATCTATTAAACATATTGAAAAGGTCGTTTAATTGAATAAGGAAGAAAGTTTGGTAACGAAAACTCTTAAAAACCTTTTATTTGAATAAACGTAAAAGGTTAGAGAGAAATCCCGAAGAAGTCTTAAGGAATCAATGCATAATATTTTTTGTAGATGTGATTCAAAAGAAACGCATAAATAATTCAAAATAACTTCAATAAAATGTTATTGCTAAAACTACTAGAAATATATCGAATGCTATTGTATACAAGGGTAAAATGGAAGAGTTCCGCCCATATTATATTTCTATACATGTCCGTAATACACCTAAGCGATAAACAGTTTAGAACTTATTATTGTTATTATTATATTATTATATACAATATTTATATATAGCAATATAATATATATATTTTAAATCAAATATCCCTCGCAATATAAAAAGATTCGTTTTCAAAAGTGGCTTCAATCAAGGGAATAAACATATATTTATTATATAATGATTTTTTTAACTGTTTACAAATAAAATTTCATAAATTATTGTAAGTTCCAGGCTTTCCTTTTACTAAATTCTGGATAACAATGATTTCCGAAAAATCAGCATAATATTTCAATTTCAATTCAATTGAACTTAGTCTGTTTTATTCCCCCCGAAAAATAAAATATGCATTAGTTTTGCACATTTCGAAATTGCCTTCGTCCTGGTCCAGGTCTGGAAACGTTTTCCTGGTATTCAGAGCTGACATTTTCCAACAAGCTCAGCTAATGACAGCTCGGATATCACCTGCTTTCCAGGCAGCTGCATTCTCATGTGGATTGAGATAAAGTCACAATTGATCCTCATACATTTTGGAAATATTTATTCGAATATATTGAATAGCAGCCCGTGGTATTATCGTTATAGTATTAATAATATTTTCATATTATAAATTGAATAGAGTTCTATAATTGAGTGTAAAGCGCACTTATTTATACTTTGTTATATTATATAATATAATATACTTCCTTAAAATAAATGATTGATCATTCTTTACTAGTATTATGTACATAGGTCTATTAAACTATGTTAAACTAACCCAAATGTCTTGTCCACATTTGACATAGTTTAATAATTTAAAAAATTATACGGACTCTATTAGTCCCTCTCTAATTGAAGTTTCCCATTTAATATTCTTACATACCTACATATATAAACTGTAGAAATACGAATAATGTTCGACTATAGAGTTTGTAATAATAGAGTTCATTATATTAAATCAGCTTTTAGAAAGGGAAATTTACTAAAAATTTGGAGTTGTTAATTTTCAGCTAAACGTACAAATCTTTATTTAAATACTTATTTATATCTAATATACTCAACAATGCACAGTCTTAACTCAATGAAAGGAATTTTTTAATAATGTCCCCAAGCCAAATATTACTCGCAGGGTATACGCAGATATAAGGTTCCAGCCAAAGACAAAGCAAATTGCAATTGTAACGAGTGGGGGTTAGTTCTCCGGCGCATGTTCCACTCCAAAAGAAAGAAAAAAGAAAATAAAGGAGAAAAATATACAGAACATGGACACAGTTAAGCCGAAATTGAGGACAGGCCAACGCAGCCACCCCCCGCACCACTGGCCGGACTATAAATGCGTTGCTGCGTAAACGCCCTAAAGGTGGCGCAGGGGGTTGCTTAGGGGGGGGTTTTTGCGGGGTTGCAAACGAATAGGCAAGTGCCACTGTGTGTATGTAATGCTCAAAAACGCACATACACACACACAAACACACACAGATATACTGGCGTATATAACGGCACAATATACTCAAAAATACATGGTACATAAGAGCTACGCGTTCAAAAGGGCATACATAGCCGAAAAGAGGAGGAAATGGTGAAAAGCAAAAACCCGTACAAAAACAATTGGCGAGCACCGTAGAAGGGAGAGTTGTTACTGTTGTTGTTTTTGTTGTTGCTGTTGCTGCGAGCGAAGCAGACGAAAATGGGAGAACGCTTAAAGAACCAAACTGTTTTAGCTCGCAAAAAGAATAAGAATAAGAAGAAGCAGAGCAAGAAGTATATCATGTAGATACATATGTAAAACATCGTGACTTTACGGTGAAAGCAAACAAGGCTAAAAATCAAAACAAAAAAAGAAAGTCACACGCCAACAGCACGTTCGACGGCGTCGAAGAGAGCAACTCAGGCCAATACGCCATAAGCCAGAGCGAGAGCGAACACCAGATCTTGCCTAGCGCAAAAAATGCAAGAGCAAGCAACAATATCGTCTCGAGCATTGAATACTCTTACAGATAAAGAAATTTATTTTCTAAACCGTAAGAGCTTAGACAACGGAGTGATATAATTTTAGAAAAGGGTTTATCTATACAAAATTTGTAAATGTATATATATATACATTAGTCTATTGTGATCCAAAATATATACACATGTATTCCCTATGTAGTCAACATATGCATTGTATGCGATATGCATTGCATGACAAAATACATATGTATATACTACCAACGGCAAGGGTGTAACAAAAGACATTGCATTGAGCTTTGAACAGTAATCGAGCGGATCGAAATGCAAATGCGTGCATGCATACATATGTATGTACATACATATATACAAATTCATGCGTATGTGTGTGCGCAACTGCTGCTGATAGCGGCAAAACGCAAAACTTTGTCAAGGAACAAGAGCGAGCGCGCAGAAAGAGCGCACACACGCAGCAGTTATTACAGCCGCTCAGCTGTGAGCGTAAATTACAGGGGGGAAAAAAACAACAGCCAAAATGAATGAAAACCCAGCGCAGAGTTGCCAGACGTGATCGACAAAAACAAAACGAATTGAGGAAGAGACGGAGATGGCATACGGCAAGGCCGGCATTCCAGCTGACTGAATGTATGCATGTACACACACAGATATATATGTGCATACATATGCACATTTGAGTTATATATGAGCACATGTTGTTGCACTTTCAACTGGTCAAGCCCCACTGCCTCCACTCCCCTACCCGATCACGAACACATGCAGCGAGTAAGTCAGGTACTCGCACATTTATCGCTCTTCGATCGTTGCTCTCATAGAGGCGAATGGCCAACGTCACAGGAAGTGGGAGCCGAAATGGAGACATGAAATGCGCAAAGCGAAGTGACAACAAAAAACTATGGAGAATGCGGCAGCTGTCACAAAAACGGTTGCCGACTCCCTGCTCACTCTCTCTCTCTCTCTCTTCGGCAGCTGCATAGGAATGACAACGGCAATTCGAACGGGAGACAAAAAAAATTGAGAGAGTGCAGCATGCACGAAGGCTGCCGCGACTACCTGCAAAGCAAAAAAGAAGAGAGATGAGGAGCTTACACACAGGCATACAAATGCACCTTTTCTTCAATGGAAAAATGGCCATAAAATCGAGATAAATCCAGCGCAATTAAAGCGGGCGCGCGTGTGCCGGTTAATATTGTTTGTATTAAACAGCAGCGTGCCAAGTTTTATGATACACCAAGCGAATCGATCGAGCTGTAGAAAATGTCTCTCTCTGTGTGTGTGTAGCGTTTAACTAGAGCGGGAACCGTTATCCTCGAAAGCGAAGTCCTGACGTTACAGACCCCTAAAATAAACGTTGCCAGCATTTTGTAACTGTTGTTGTTTTGTTTTTCCAGCAATTATTGTAATTGTTATTGTCTACAAAACAATAAATAAACAACAAATTGCATGCACATAAAATGATTTGTTATCTTATCGCATGAATTCAAAACACATTCGACACAACAGCTGCTCCGTTACAGTGCAATGCCTGACAAGTGATGCCGGCAATAGAAAATTTGTGTTACAATTTGCAGTTTTCAAAATTTCTATTTACTATTTTTTTTTTTGCTTGCAGTAGAACAATCTGGCAGCATTGAATTGCTGCAGCAACGAACAGTTAAGCAAAAGATTGCTTACCGGAAACGGAGAGACGCAGGACATGTAAAAAGGTTCAGTTAGTTTAGGTAGACGAAACAGCCCGACAAGAAACGGCGCAAACGTGACATGCACACACGAACACATACATATACATATATGTATATGCAAGTCTCTACTTTTCGCAGTTTGCAGCGTAGCCAATGGAAATCAGTGTGTACACACTCTGCGCGGCAAAGCTTGCCGTGTGTACGCTTAGCAGCGCGCGCATAAATGGCAACATTTAACTGGACGCGACTGTATGCACGCGCTTTGTTGTTGTTTCCTCAGCAGCTTGCAAGTGTTTGTTGTTCCCTTTCCCCTAATCGTTTCATAGCAAAGGCAAAATGGTAGTTTATGGGAAAAAGAAGAAAATAAAAACAACAGACGGCAACTCGATTTACCAACGTTGCCAGTGTTATGTATACAACCGAAAGAACAAAAATACATATGTGCACTCATACAAATACATAAGCATAGATGTATACATATATATTAATGCACATACGCTGTGTAAAATGTTGTGAATATTCTGATGAACTTACTGTAATATGCTTGCTGTTTACCGCTTACTCTTTACTATGGTTATTGTTGTTGTTTGTTGTAGCTGCTTCGAAAAAAAAGAACACTCATTTGATGCTAACGGAAAATAAATAAAAAAAAAACCAACAGCATGAATAGAAAAAAAACGCTGCAAAGCCTCCATGTTGTTGGCTTGACAGCAAGGGGCAGGGGGCGGTGCGCTTAGCAGAGCCAACAGCGCAGACATACACACACAGGCAGGCACATAAATACACGACGCACACAAGCACAAACGCGCTTCGTTCACTCACACGCATTCGTCATCGACGCTAACAGCGAGTGGCGGCGGCCTCAGTGAACGAGGACGTTGTGAATGTGTATGTGTGTTTATGTGATATGTGTGTGTGAGTGCGCGCGTACGTTTTCAGCGGCTCGTTGCCATTTTTGCTTTGCTGCTGTTCGTCTTTTGCTATACTACAGTACACTACAGAATTATGCTGACTGCTCTAGAAATGTGCATAATCATTATATATACGTACACATATATATATTTTGAGAATTTTACTTAGCAAGCTTAACAATTTTGTTGGCAAATGAAAAATGCGATGAACACTTTTCGTACGCACTGTAACAGAGCTCGTTTGTTTTATGTGTATGTAGCACACAAAAACACATGCATATGCTGTTTTATAGTAAACATCACTTTGTTGCACTTTTAATGCACTTCGTTTTATTCTGAATTACGTTTAATTCGCATTTCTAGCCCGTTTTAACACCAACAAACAACAACGGTGGAAAAAAACAAGAAAAACAAAAACAGCGAGTAACTGCTACAGTTACTCAAAAATGCTGCCCTGCTACTCGTTGCCTTCTCGCCGACACACACACACATACACATGCATACGTAGTAAATGATGTGTATGTAATACAATAAAAAAAAAAATAAATAAAATAAAAAATTGAAGCTTTTTGTTGTACTATATGGAATGCAAATAACTACGCATGTATTTTTGAATGATCGATTACTCAAAAAACATAATTTAAATGCAATATTTGTTTTCCGTATATTTCACAATGTCTGCGTGTTTTCATTTTCCATTTTCTCTTTTCGTCGATTCATTTCTTTTTTTTTCAGCTTCTTTATATACACTTCACGTCACGCTAAAACCCATTGTGGGCCCTAGTACATACATACGTACAATATGTATGTACATGCACACGCATGTGTCTGCATACGTGTGTGTATGTATATTATATTGTTTTTTTTTTAGGTAAGCTTTCTTCTTTGATTGCACGTAAATGTCTTTCTTGTCTTGCCAGTCGATTAGACGATTAAACGTATACGGAAATATTGCATTGTGTATATTATTGCAAAAAAAAAATAAAGAAAAAACAGTACAAAGTGGAGAAAAAAAAGGTTACCAGAAAAAAATGCACTGCGCGCGGCGCTACAAATTTCCTTCACAGTTCACAGCCGACAAAATGATACTGAAAGCGTGACCGACTCGAGCATGGGCAAAAAAACATAGCGACTACAATGTCTCAGTTTTATATGCAAGGTGGTCACACTGCACACTGTTAAGCTCAATTGGGGCTGTTAATTATCGATAGCTTTTGTGAGGCCTTGCAGAGCAAAGTAAGTGCACTTTTGTACTCTCGCTTGCTTGATTTTTAACAAAAACGCGCACTAAGTATATTTTAAGAGGCCAAAAGTGCAAACATTAAGAAACAACGATTTTTATTAATTTAATTACTCGACGAAACCAACATACAGTCTATAGACGCGCTGTATGGCTGCTGTTAACGCAGTGTTAAACCAATTAAAGAGCTACCAGACTGTCAACATTTGAACACATATTAACACTGATCTTTAAGCGGACAGCGCAAGCTTACAAATATTTTGAAAAATGAAAAAGAGTATATTGAATAATTACATTGAGTACGGGCAGTCTTCAGACTCTATATGTTAATAATACTTAAAACTTGCCGTTTATTTCATGTCTACAAAATTTCGAATACTACAATTACGACTTAATTTACAATCATTAACGACTAAAAAGTAAATGTTTTTGAGTTCCAGTTACGACTACATTTTGTATCAGTACGTAGCATATATATATATATATAAATATGTATCTTCGCACACATATATATACTATATATTTAGGAGTATACTTAATCAACAAAAAAAAAGTCTATATATATTAAATATATATATATATGTATATATAATCTAGAGTTAAAAAAAAAAAACAAATTATTTTATAGTTATAATTTACAGTTACATAGCAGTCCAAATCCGATTTTTTTTTAGGAGCTAAAATAGCAAAAACCGATAAAGCTATACAAATGTAACATTTGCTTTCATTTCTTTAAGTGTGCTTGTGTGTGTTTGCGTGCGTGCGAGAGAGTGTGTATGTGTATGTGTGTGTGTGTGTTTGGGGGGGGGAGGGAGGTTTGCATTTTCTCTGCGTCGAAAGGGGGGAGGGGGGGGTCATTTATAATCATAAACATAATGCTACAAGTCTTTTCAGTAAAGGGCGGGGTTGAGGGGCGGGGGCGCGCATACATTTCATTAAATTGTTGCATCTCTTCACTTTTCCTTCTATTTTTCTTTTCTTTTCTTTACTTATTTTTTTTTTTGCCCAGTTATTGCTTTTCTTCTTGTAATTAATTATTGCGATTTCGATGGCCGCCGCCGCCGCCGCCGCGATTGCGATTGCCAACATAATGGCGCCCCTGATTGCCATTGTTGCCACCTGGTCCGAAGTTCTTAAAGGGTCCTGGTCCGGGTCCAGGTCCAGGTCCAGGTCCAGGTCCGGGTCCGGGTCCACCGCCATTGAACGCGACGCCCAAATTGTTCATGTTCATGCCATTCATATTGTTCATGCCGTTCATGTTCATGTTATTCAAGTTATTCATATTGTTCAGATTGTTGAGGTTGTTCAGATTGTTCAGATTGTTTAGGGTATTCAGGTTGTTCAGATTGTTCAGATTGTTCAGATTGTTGCCGCCGGCAAACGGATTGAACGGATTGCTGTTCATCACGCTCATCACGTTGGGCACATTGGGCGGCATGCCCAGTATGCTGTTGGAGCGCTGCGGGGGCGGTTGATTGAAGGGCGGCATGCCGCCCATGCCCATGGGCATCATCCGGCCGACATTTGGCGGCGGTTGCCGCAGCATTTGGACCAAATTCGGCGGCGGCTGCGACATGTTCGGCAATATGGGCGGCATGTTGGCCACGCCAACGGGCCCGCCGCCAACATTCTGGGGCGGCTCCTCGGGCAGCTGTACGACGAGGCCGTTGTCATCGATATAGATGTGCAGCTTGGCAAAGATCTGCTGGAGCGTCTGATTGCTGACTATGAAGTTCACGTCGAAGATCTTGTTCGGCGATTCCTGCTGATGGAACTTCTTCAGTTCGGTGAAGACCAGCGCCAGCTGCTGATTGACCATGATCTTGTTGTTGCTGCCCAGGTTCTTGTACCAGTTCGAGCTCTGCAGCAGATTGCGTATCTCGGAGATTTGCCGGCTGCTGTCGTTGACAGCGGCCACGCCCCCCGAAACATTGCTGCCACTGCTGCCGCTGCCGCTGTTGTTGCTGTTGCTGGAGCTGGTGACATTTAAATGCGCGCGTCGCGGATCACGACGCGGATCGGCCCGACGCGGATCTCCGCCGGAGGCAGCTGGCGCACTGGCCAGCGGCTCGGCCGCAGGCGGCGGCACAGCGGTACCCGCCGACATCGACGACGGCGGCGGTGAACTGGGCGTCGAGTCCGCCATCTGTGCGTCCGGCGAGGCGATGCAGTTGCTCGTCTTGCGCTCACGTCCCTCTGTCGCATACGGACCGGAGCCGATGCCGCTGCCCAAGCCGGAGGCGGTGCCGCTGCCCGTGGCCGTGTTGTCGTCGGAGAGCTCGGGCAGGCCGAGTATGCGACGCAGTCGGGGATCGCGCAGCTCGCGCTGCTCCTTGTGGCTGGCGCTCTGGCGCAGCTGTGCATAGCAGGCCGGCTCGACGAGCACCTCCTGCATTTGCCAGCGTATCGGTATGTGCGAGAAGATCGCCGCATCGATCTCGGTGGCGGGCAAATAGTGTTTCATCGGCTCGAACGGCAGACGCATATCAATATCGCGATCCCGTTCGCGTTTCGCGGCGCTCGCCCGTGCATCCTCGAGCGCTGCCTTCGCCGGATCGTAGTCGTACATGGAGTGGCGCGTATATATCGAGGCGGCGGGCAATTGTCCAGCTCCCGATGCCGGCGTCGACTGATCACCGCCGCCGCCCAGACCCTTGGGGGATTGGGAGCCCGGCTCGGGCGTCGGTGTCGGCGTCAGCGAACGCGAATTGGAATTCGAGTACTGGGCGGCGTCCATGTAGCTGAAGCTGCTAAAGTCGTTATCCTTGACATTGTCGTTGTCGTTGTCGCTGTCATCGCCTTGGCCATCGCCGCTGTTCGGCTTGAAGGGATTGCGTATGATGTCCCGATAGAAGGAGGCCCGCATTTCCGGCTCCTTCTGCTCGCCGAAGAGCAACTTGCCGAAGGGTCCGCTGCTCTTCTTGCCCGCCGACGTTGGCGGGCTGCTCTCGCTGTGCGGCTCCGGCGTCGTTGGGGATGAGCCAGCGGGCGCGGGCGCGGAAGCAGCCGCAGCTGCCGGCTTTTGGCCGAGCATGTTGCTCATAAAGGTGGGCAAATCAAATACGGACGGCCTTGGCGGCGTATCATCCTCCAATTCGGACGGCGGCCTTTTCTCTTTGTCTTTGTCCTTGTCCTTGTCCTTCTCCTCCTCCTCACTGGAACGTTTCGTTTTCTTTGACTTGACATCCGTTTCGGAGTCCTCCTCGTCCTCGTCGTTGCCATCATCGATGACCAGCTGCTCCTCATCCTCCTCGCGATCATCGTCCACTGTAAATGCAATACCAGTTTAGATAAGGAATTATATCCAAAACAAACAACCCTTTCGGGTTAGCCCAACAGACTGTTAGCTAACATGCAGTTTAACATTGCGCTGTTAACTGCATTGCATAGATAATTTCGAAGAATGTCCAAAGATAATTTACAACAAAAAAGAATAATTGCTTTAACTCTAGAGCAGATAATACCTATAGCTAGGAGACTAATTGCAGTGTTTATGTTAATTAACATACAGTTTAACATTGCGCTGCTAACTTGAATGCAGCGATTATTTCGAAGAAATGTCCAAAAAAACAATAGCAAAATAGTAACTACTTCAACCAGCCTAACCAACCTAACAGCATTTCATATGTTAGTTAACATACAGCTTAACAGCGTGCTGTTAACGTAAATGTATCAATATTTCGAATATCAAAAATGTTGCAAAAAAAATATGTAAAGATAACAATATACAGCAAAATAAAAAATGCTTGAACCTTATAGAGTATATATACCCATATTTGAGCTACTTCTAACAATGTGTCAGTTAACATAGCGTTTAACAGCGCACTGTTAACTTATTTTATACTGTTTCGAAATATTCAAAGATAATCTACAGCTAAAAACAGTAACTAATTAAAGTCTAAAGGGTATATATACCAATAACTAAGGTACTAACAGCAATAGAAATGTTAGTTAACATACACTTTAACAGAGCACGTTCAAATATTTCGAAAAAAAATAATATACAGAATAGGAAAGTATATACGCTGTAGTTCTTAAGCAGCTATCCCTATAGAATATATAGCTTTAATTCGATGCGACTAGCATTGTAAATGTTAGTTAACATTCAGTTTAACAGTGCGCTGTTACACACACACATCACACAGAATAGGAAACTATACACCCTATAGTTCTTAAGCAGATATCCCTATAGAATATATAGCTTTAATTCGATGCGACTAGCAATGTAAATGTTAGTTAACATTCAGTTTAACAGCGCGCTGTTAAACTAATTTCATTTATTACTTTGAAGAAATATCCAAAGATAAGAATTTACAGTATCAAAACTAGAAATGATTGAACCCTCTATGCTATATATCTCTAATCAACGTTTTTATTTTTGATTAACATTCAGTTTAACAGAGCGCTGTTAACTGCCTATCAAGGTACGCGCTGTTAACTGAATTGCAAGGCTTCGTTGAGTAAATATGCAAAGGTTAAGATATGAGTATCTGCGACAGCTTTATAGGTGTTGCTTTTACACCTTGCTTTTTAACATATTAATTTAAGTTAACATAACTCTTAACAGCGCGCTGTTAAGTGGCTTTCATAGATTGTAAAATATTATCATAATAATAAGCGAGGTCTAAAATTTAAATTAGCAAATAAATAAATGCTTCAACTCTGTAGGATTTGTCTATGAAAACATATGTTGTTATGCTAACTATGTTAACATGTAACTGTTAGCATTGCACTTAACAGTGACCGTTAAATAGATTTAAAGAAATTGAGTTTTTATGATAATTGGATGATTTTATGAATAAATTCGTGTTTGGCTGATCGGGCTGTTAAATAATACTAAGAGAATATGAGAATAATATGTGGATATCTGTAGGATCTGATTATACCAATTTGGCCAATCTTTCTGAAGAAGACCATGGGAATTATAAAAGTGTATAATTTAGAGGGTATATGTTGATATATGATATTTATAATATATTAACGACATTGAAAAAAATTTTGACAAGGGTTATTTATATAGGAACTTTGGGATATAGGATCTGACTATATTGACCAAGATATGTTACGAATATACTGACTATGCTATATTATCGTATTATATTTTTAAGCGGATAGGAAATAATTCTTTTAATATCAAGTGTATGGAATATTAGGGGATACGTCAAAAACTTTCTAAGGATATATATATAGGATCTGCGAAAGGATCTTTGATTCCATTTACCATTTACTTTAGAAAGTCGAATAATATGGGGAAGTATATGCAGAAGATAAGAAATGCCTAGTTTAATGGTTTCTTCCATAGTTTGTAATATTTATAATATAAATTATAGAATATGGGATCGAATTATGGGGAACGGAAATACCTACTCTTATGCCTATATGGCATAATTTTAATATCCTTCATAAGTATATTTATATGAGAACTGCGGGATATGGGATCTGATTATATTGAAAGAGCTTTGATTATACAATTCTGTTTAAGATTTTAGGAATTATATAACGATGTATATAATTTTGGGAGAGAGAAATGCCTACTTTTATAATTTATATGCCATATGCTAGGAATATCCTTTATACATTTATATGGGAGCTGTGGGGCTCTTATACACTCTTATACCAGCTGCTTATAAGATCCTCTAGAAGGATATTTGTGCAGAGACTTTACTTACGCGGATCGCTGCCGGGAAAGTTAACATGTGCATCCTTCAGATACTGCGTGTAGTCGACCATGATGAAGCCGTTATTGCTGTTGCTGTTGCTATTGGAGCTGACGACGGTGCTCAAGTTGCTCGTCTCCTGATCCGACTTGGCAGTGCTCCTGCAAATGCAATCGAGTGTGAATCAAAAATAGGAAGTTAAATGGAATGTCAGAGCTGCCTACTTGGCTGTGGCGGGGATGTCTGCTGTGTTGCTGGCCGGGACTTGGGCGCCCGGCTCCTGGGGCTTGGCCTCCTCGGCCTTGCGCTGGATCTCGCCAATTTCGGGCAGCGTGAGGCCCGCCTCGGTCAGCTGGCCGAAGGGCACCTGCAGCATCTGCTCCAGATTGCTAATGCCCAGCTTGTTCAGCTTGGCCATGTGCTCGGCGCTGAGCACCTGCGTCAGATTCACCAGATCCAAGTGCGCGGGCAGCGGCTTGGCCGCAGCGCCAACACCTGGCGATGCACCGCTGCCGGTAACTGTGGCGGGACTCGTGACGTTAGCATTGGCAGCAGCTCCGGCTGGGCCAGCTGGCGAGGATGCTGCTCCAGCCGCTGCATTGGCAGCTGCACCTTTCGTGGCGCCCTTTTCGGCCCAGCGCGATTTGCGCTTCTTCTCGGGCTTGGCATCGCCATGATGCAGATTAATGGGCGGATTGATGACCATGTCCAGCAGCGAGGGTATATTGATTCCGGCCCCAGCCGCTGCAGCGCCCGCGCCCGCGCTAACCGCCTGCTGCAGATTGGCATTGACCGCGGCAATGGCTGCCGCCTGATTGGCCGCCTGAGCGGCCGCCTTGGCAGCCGCATGCTGCTGATCCTGCAGTCGGCTAATGCCCGCGCTGGCCAGCGTTGTCCAGGCATTGTCCATGTTAAACTGTTCGCACAGCTGCTCGTGCCGGCGCGTCATCTGGTTGAGCGCAATGTCGCGGGAGATGCGCTTAAAGTCGCCCAGAATCTCTTTGGGCGCCGTCTCCATGTGCTTGAGCAGTATGTTGCGCAGCTGCTCGGTGAGCGGCTCGCCGTGATGGAAGAGGCAGTCGTCGCCGGCATAGCAGTCCATGCCCAGGTAATAGTATTTGCACGGGAACTCCTTGTGCATGTAGCTGCACTTGTCGCGCTTGGCGCAGCAATCCTTCAGATAGAACTTGCACAGCTCCAGTTTGCGCGGCTCGCGCGGCTTCTCGTCGCCGGAGTCCCGTCGATTGCGCTTGTTGCCGCTGCCACCACCGATGCCGCCGCCGCCGCCTCCGCCGCCCGCACCGCCACCGCCGCCGCCGCCGCCATCGTGACGTCTGTCCAGATCGCGATCACGATCGCGTTCTCTGTCCCGGTCGCGACGCTTGCGTCCGCCGCGCGTGTCCTTTTCGCGCTCGCGACGCTGGCGTCGCCGCTGGGCGGCGCCGACCGCCGCATTGCCGGGCTCGTCGTCCGAGTAGGAATCGTAGCTGCTGTAGTTGTCCGGCGGCGACTCGTGGCCGGCGTCGTCGCCCATGCCCGGCCAGTCGCCCGCATAGCGTGCGGTCACACTGCCCGTGGCGGCGCCTGGCGGCGGCGGACTGCCGCCACGCACATTCATCATCTCGTACTCATCCATTTCCAGCTCATCGCTGCCGGCGGCGCCGGCCACATCGTCCATGGAGTCGCGACGTGCGCGTTTCTGGCAAACGAGAAAACGGTAGAAAAAGTCAATAACAAAATTTAAACATGCAGCCTGAAGGCGCGACTAGGAGATACCCTGCATGCAACGTATGCCCTGCTAAGCTGGTTAGTAGAGATATGAAAAAGCAGAGGATACCCTGGAAATCTATATCCAAATTGTAACAGTTAAGATACCCTGTAGATATGCACCAAACGAGAAAGAGGTAGAAAAAGTCAATAACAAAATGTAAACATGCAGCCTGAAGGCGCGACTAGGAGATACCCTGCATGCAACGTATGCCCTGCTAAGCTGGTTAGTAGAGATATGAAAAAGCAGAGGATACCCTGGAAATCTATATCAAAGTTGTAACAGTTAAGATACCCTGTATATATGCACCATCTACAAAGCTGCAACTTGCTGCGCGACTGGTGCAACGTATACCCTGTTAAGCTGGTTAGTAAAGAGATATGAACAGGCTTAGAATAGAAGATACCCTGTAATAGACTGATATCAATACACCCTGTAACTCTTGTTTAAATATGCACCATCCACAAAGCACTTGTGCCGCTGACTGGGCGACTGGTAGATACCCTATATTTGTTGCTTCAGTAATAGCGATAGTCTGTTGCTGCTCGTTCGAGCTTAACTAAAAGATACCCTGTATTTCGATTAGATCAACCGTGGCATGTCTTTGCCTCATCGACTACAGCATACCCTGTAAAACGCGCCAAAGCAAGTGCTTAAGAACTAGCTCAGGTGCTTATACGCCCCACGTTCTTTAAACTCTAAAACCTTAATAGAATTAAGGCCTTTAGTTAACGTTTAACAAATTTCATGGTTTTAAACAAGTTTTTATCGATTCTCAATGCTAAGCAAGCTTAACTAAATTATAGAAGCAAAAGAAGTAGAGGATTATAAATATGCATGACTTTTATATGCCAAGTTATAGTCTCTGAGATCCGATGGGATAACACGAATGGACTTTAAATAAATAAATATAATAATAAAATGTATGCAATTATATCTAATTATTATGCTCATCATATATGATAGATACAAATTATAAATACGATATCTATGATGTTATTTATAAAACAAATAGCAAATAAATATGATGCTAATTATGAATATTTAATGTATTTACATGCAACTAAATATTCACTTGAGAAAGGCAAACAAAACTGGGAACATGCTCAAAAAGTATTCACCCCTTTTTCTTCAATATTCAAAATTGAATTTAAAAAATTGAAGCCAAGCAACGAGCCTTAAATAAAAGCAAGTTTGGCCGCGCTTAAAGGCCAAGATTGGGTTCTTAGGGGGTTGTTTTTTTGGGCGATGGGGGGGGGGGGTTATGTGTGGCCCACCTGTGCAGCAGATTTCGTTCCCAACTGGCGAACAACTCGCGAGCAGCTGCCAAACAAACGGTTGCTGCGCTTTTTGGGTGCATTAAATTCGCCGCGAAAATCGTTGCATTGGCGCGGCGAAAGGCAAATTCGTTGCGCTTGCTTAGCAGGGCGTGACGCATGGCTCATGTGGGGAGGGGGGTTTTTTTTTTTTTGGGTGGATTGGTTCGCATAAGGTTAAGGCAACGACCTACCTGATGCTCCTTGTCTTTCTTTTGCTCGCGTTCGCGTTCCTTTTTGCGCTTGCGTCGACGGCTGCTGCGACTTGGCGGCTGCAGCTGCTGCTGCTGTTGCTGTCCCCCAATTTGGCAGCCATCGAGGCTGATGGCAGCGCTGCCGCTGTCGCCGGCGGCGTTGGCAGCGCTGTCGGCGTCACTGTTTACGTTGTTGTTGTTGCTTATCTTGGGCATGGGCGGCTCAATGCCGCCCTTCTTGAGCGCCTTGGCAATGGCGTTCTCAATGCTGACCGCATGATCATCTGTATGGGTTGGGAGTGGGTGGAGGAGGGTGTATTTTGGAAAAGGGGGTGGGGCGCGGTTAAGAGAGGCGAGAGTCAAAAGCCAGCTGGTTTTATTATAATTATTTTTTGGCTGTTGTTGCTGTTGTTGTTTACCTTCGAGTGGACGTGGTTTCTTAGATTTGTTAGTGGGCGCGCCGCCGACGGTCGACGATTCGCTGGCCATGCCCAGGAATATGACGTCATCGTCGTGCAGCAGCGGCTGCTTCTCGTTCAGGCGCTCAATGCCCACAAATTGGACCTCATCATTGGAGCCGCCAGCTTTGAAGGCTGTGGGCTTTAGTTGCTGTTGTTGTGTTTGGTTTAATATTTGTTGTTGTTGTTGTTGCTGCTGCTGCTCATCATCATCGTCATCATCATCGATCTCGCCGTCCTCGAGATCCTCGGCTAGATTAATTAGCGGCGTTTCGCCGGCCACAACGGATGACATATTGCGCTTCCGTTTTAAAACAAGCGAAAAATACTGCAAGAGATTTGTATCGGGGAATTAGCTAAAAAATAAAAATAATAAAACTCTTGGGGGTCATATATATACATGTACATAAATTATATTGGACGCATATGCATAAAGATTCAAACGACTGTCGACCACAGTGCGGCATAGTTACATGTTGCAGGCCGTTTTGCACGCAACATGTTGCTGACTGGGTGGTGAGGGGTTCGTAGGCAAACCATAGTAAGGCAAAAACAAACACCAAAAACAAACAATTCTCTATATATAACACACACACACACACACGTGTGTTTGTGTGAGTATGTGTGCTTATGCTACAAACACAAGAGTAAAAGCTTTGTCGCACGCACACACACACACACTCACATACAGGTGTGCTTGTATGCGAACGCCCACACACGTAGGGCTACCCATTTACTGGGCACATAACATAACGCTGTTAAAACGCAAAAGCAGCGCACCCAAAATGTTGCCAGCAACAATATGCTTAGACCTACGCACACACACACAATACACACACACGTAGACACTTGTTGCTGTGGCGAAGGCCTTACAAGCAAATATGAATATATAAACAAATACATACGTGCACATAATATGTACAGCATGTATGTATATATAAAAACAATGTTTAAATTAAATTAATAGCAATATGTGCGTAGCGAGCTTTTGATCAACGCTGTTGTGGACAACTGTTTTGTAAATATAAATATGTACATTGCACGTGTAACACAATTTGTTGTTGGCCAGCAGAAAGAGACAAAATTTACATACATTATTTTGCCAAATTCTTTTGGCGCCCATCAACACAGCCACACGCACGCATACAGACACACACACACACACACACAGACACAAGCAACGCTCTGGCGCGCTCTCGATTCCGGCTGACCTGTCATGTTGTCTCGCTTGCGCGCATGTATTGAGCATAGAACGCAAATGCGTGACACACTACAAACACCCATATGCGTGCAGGCGAGTGTGTGTGTGCGTTTGTTTGTGTACGTGTGTTGGGGCATTTTGCTAAAACGTTCAAAATGCATATTTGATATGTACAAACAATTATGAATTATGTTTTGTTATGGAATAGCACTTTGTACTCGTTGCCTCTGTTGTTGTTGTTAGCTTTTATAACTGTTCAAGTTGCCACAATTGTCAGAGCCACGCTGGGCGAAAGTTTTTTGTTTTTGTTGCTTGTCAAATGAATATAAATTGTGTGAATGTGTGTGTGTGTGTGTAATGCGACGCCCCGCATGACACACGAACGAAAAAAGAACGCTACAGCAATGGCCGCTGTTCAGCGTGTACTATGCACATGCACAAATGCATGTACATGTGTGTTGTGTGTGAACATGCATACATACATACATACGTATGTATACGCATGACACAGAGTAGGCCCGTAAGACATCTTTGTTGTTGGCAAATTACTTTGAAATTATAAAAAAAAAGAACAATTCCTTGTTGGTTTCTGTTTGCTTTCTGCTCTCTTTTGTACGCCAATTTGCTGCTTTCAATGTGAAATGGGCGTGGCTGGCAACAAACAAAAACGAACAAGGATTTGTCGCAACAAAATTTGGAAAAGTTTTGTGCTAGCATGTTTTTTTTTGGTTTTTTGTTGGTTGTTGTTTTTGGAACAATTTCTCTTACGTTTCAGCGTGGGCGTGGTTTGTGGTTACGGAACATTTACAAATTACAGTTATTAATGATTTATAACATTTCTGTTCAATTTCGTTGTTTCTTGGTTATATTTGGTTTGTCGTTTGCTGGTTCCCTTTTGGTTTTTTTTTTTTGCTTTTGCGTTTTCTTTTTCTGCTTTTGCTTGCTTGGCGTCGTACAGTTCCCGCTGCTTACATAATGAAGTGGTACAGTAGGTGAATAGATATGCATATACATATGTATATAAAATATGTGAAGGTATATACATATACTGGCATACACATATACATATGGCTGTAGCGCAATATGTGTGCGCACACACATATACGTATTACATTTATCTATGCATATATGTATATATATGTGGTATATATGTATGAGAAATAAAAATTTCTTAGTTTCGTTATTTTGGTTTTTTTTCTTTTTTTTGGTTTTTTGTACAATGTATGCAAGCTGTCGCTCTCTTTCTCTCTGACTGTGGCCCTGGCCTCTGTATATGTCTGTCCCTTTCTCTCTGTTTCGCTCATAGACAGAATAACAAATACATTAAATAATTAAAAACTCGTCAACATGAGCGTTGTTAACAATTCAACAATATCTACTTGAATGATTTGTGAAAATAGCAACCGTACACCTCAAACATAAACCAGGGCTGGTTGCGCGTGTGTGGTGAATAGGTGCTGACTGAGTCCACCCACTAACTGCAGTTGGCAGCACTGTTAGAGCGCAACTTTTGTATGCCGAGACAGTGCAACCGCTTGTGGCAATGCAAACCACAAGCAAGTGCTTTTAATATTTCAAAATGTCCATATACATTTATCGGGAACTAACAAATCTTGATTGCACTATTGCTCATATGTTGTGAAACACTTAGCGCTGCTGAACGCTGTCCGCGCCTCTGGCAGCACTGGCCTTGCATGGTGAATTTGTTCGATAGGCAGCAGAGTTGTTGCGAAAACAATTTCGCAATTACAGAAAATAATATAACATTCTATGCCAATGTATATATTTATATTATATGTATTTGCGAAATTATCTTGAGTTTGGTAATGGGTTGAGGTGGTCAGCATTGGAGATTTCTTATCTTACCTTAGACATAGGCTTAGACCACTCTTTATAATCAATGCGCTTGTAAATGATATGATTTGTTTTGCCTCAATACAAATAAATAAATATTTTTATTTTTATATTTTTTTTTTAGAAATTGTCCTGCTGCGATGCATGTAACACAGTAATGAACATGAATTCGTAATAAAAGCACACAAGTTGCTTTCGTTTCGGTCTGAGTTATAAGTCAAGGCAAATTGTTTTGAAATAGTTAGCAAAAACGATGAATGCCTATCGATAAACAGTGTGACCTGATGTCACATATATTTATTAAGCCAAAGGTCACATTGGGATCGCATGCTGTATTTTAATTTTTGATAACAGTTTAATTAAATTTCTACACTCTATGAATTAATTACAATTTCAAAAGAGCAAGCAAATGAATTCTTTTCTATAAGACACACTGCGCCCGCGCCTGTTTATATATATATATATATATATATATATATGCGGGCACACCGATTCGCCCGACGATCAGTTACTTTTTGGATTTCCCCGCGAATAGCCAAAACAGCAGAGCAAGCCATGAAATCCCAGCTGGACAATATGCATGTGGATGATCTGCCCTATTTGGAGCGAGATCTGAACTTTGCACAAAAAGTAAACGCAGCCAAAGTTGCCATGCTTGCACTCATATCTCATCTCTTCCTTTAACAGGTCTCGCTTGCGTTCCTGCTCTTTGGCGATCAGCACGGCCTGGCCACATACATATTGCAGAAGCTGCTGACACTGATGGGGTCAGCGGACCAGCGGCAGAGCGATCTCTTGCAGCAATATGCGCGCACGAACCCGGACAATTGGCGCGGCCATCTCGTCGAGGCGCTGTGCATCATAAATGCGCGGCAGGCACTGCGCAAACTGGGCTTCAACTGGCAGGAGCTGCGCCTGCACTATTTGCCGCAAGTGCTGGAGGTGTCGCTGCATGTGCATCCGCTGCTGAAGGCCTTGTACAACATATGCGAGCAGCTGACCATTGCGCAAACCGGACGCCTTGTCCTGGACATCAATGATCAGCTGGCGCGCCGCCAGACTGGCCAGCATGCGGACGATCCGTTGCGTTTCTATGATCACGCCTATTTGGAGATCGTTCTGCTGGACTGGCTGACGCGCCACCATCTGCGACTGGGCGACATCAATTGCAGGGGCAGCGATATGCAGCTGCTCATCGAGTACTTCAAGTTCAACGATCTGCACTCCCTGGCCACGCTGCTCGTCCAGACGATCAACAGCTCCAATCCCGTCGACAAATGCGAAACGGATGCATCGGAATCCAAACCCACAAAGCCAGAACCTGCTACTGTTGCCCCTGCTGCTGCTGCCCCTGCTGCTGCTGTTGCTCCAGTGGATGGCATCGTTCAACAACGACGCGCCAATGCTCTGCAGGTGCGAAGCAACAACGCCGGCATTTTGCTCATCATCAATCAGCAGAGATTTCATCGCAATGTCAGCGAGGAGCTGCGCGTGAGTAGACATTCAATTTCTTGATAAACCTGGTCAAAAATAGCGAGAGCAAGCTAAGAGTGCTCTAGTCGGGTATGCTCGACAAGTAGATGCCCTTCTTCTGCCTATTTAACCTTTGAATGACTTCGGTGAATATAGTCCGATCCTTATGAAGCTTTTCAAGGCTATACCAAATCGCAAGACTTTGGCTTTACAAATGAGTTTTTGGGCAATTGGTATCGAAATATAAGAAAAGTGAAATATTTCCGATCTGTATAGGCTATACGAAAACCTAAATGCCAATTTTAGGGCATTTTTCTGTTATTATTTTCGAGTAACGCTTAAAAACCATATCTCTGAATCGATATTTATCGATATAAATGTGGGAGTAGCTATCGATAAATATAAGATGAGCGCGTGCTGCGTAAGTCGAGTTTTGATTCCCTCGCGCTAAAATTATTATACCCTAAAACCTAAGGAAACTAAACTTAGCTACAAGCCTTGCTAGCCTACTTAAAATGATCTTAAACAAAATAGGTAACTTCATATAGTTTATTGATCAATAGTTAATATGATAGACTAGATTTAGATTTGCCCAGTTGCATAATATAGGAACAATTTTTACCAAAAAAAAAGGGTAAATTTAGTACATTTTGTTGTTTTTTAGTTCGTTTGCTTATGTTTTCCTTAATTAACGCGTTTTATCTAGCTCTGGCAGCACGATTTTCCGTCAGGTGGCAGCACTGCAACATTAAATTAGGCCAATTTGAGTAAACGGATCGTACGTTTATCGATATCAAGTGCAAAAATCAGTTTAAATGATTGCTAAACATTTATTGATAGGTAAACCGCAAAAAAACCATATTAAATTATCAACTATTTTACAAATGCCACAAACGTCGCAAATGCGAAGAATATGTAAACAAATAATGCAACAATTTGCGATGCCAGGTACAAAGATAAATAAGAACATTGCCAGCTAAAATGTTGTAAATCAATTGCAATTAATTAGCAAAAGTCTTTTTGTACAATTTGTAGTCGCTGCTGCCCGCTGTGAAGCTGAGTGCACGCGAGGGCACCGACGTGGACAAACAGCGGCTCAGCGAAGTCTTCTCGGAGCTGGGCTACAGTGTGGATGCGCACGACAATGTCGACCATTTGGAGCTGCTCGGCTTAATACGAACTGCCTGTGCCCGTTCGATTCTGCGCGATTCGTTGATTGTGTGCATCTTGTCGCACGGGTTCGAGGGCGCCGTCTACGGCGCCGACAGCATTCCATTGAGCATCACGGACATACAGAATGTGCTCTGTGCCAATGAGGAGCTGCACGACAAGCCCAAGCTGCTCATCATTCAGGCGTGCCAGCAAAACGAGAAACAGCTGCAGACGGTAGGTGACATTGCGTCCATCTCCACGTCCAAATATCAAGCCTATCCCTCTTCCCAGCGCGATGTGAACGCCACCACGCAGTCCCCCAGCCAGCATGCCAACATGGTGGTGGCCATGTCCACAGTGCCGCGCTTCGTTGCGCTGCGTCACAGCGTCCAGGGCAGCTGGTTTATCCAGACGTTATGCGATACGGTTAAACGGCATGCGGCCAGGTAAGCCCCAATCCCCAATCCGAATAACTAAACGTCAATTGTGCCTAGAGGTTGCATTATCTCAATGTCAGTTTCACTAACTGCCAGTTAAAGCACACATTGAAATATGCTGTGCACAAAATCTGCCTTCATATCAAGACTGTAAAAAGTTCAAATCCCGAATTAGAATTTAGTTCTTACTGAGAACCATATTTCATTAAAAAATTATTGAGTTCATAATAAGAAACTTTTGGGAAAGATTCAGCACGAAAGCGTAACCACTGAAAAAAGCTACGGCAGGTTGCTGGTTCGAAATGTAAAAATAGCCATAAAAATTTAAATTTACAAACGTTTTTAAGCTAGTCGCCACATTTGGCAGTTGGTCTATTAAAATGTCTAAAATATTCATTTAAAATTCAAGTTTCTCAATAAGAATGCCAAACTTGAACGACAATCAGCTGTTCACAACTATCCTATCGATAAATATTTAACACTCAGTTAACAGTTAACTAGATACTGAGGGAATGTAACCTTTTTGCCTAACTATAAATTATTTTATATTTGAATCTCATATTTATTTTTGTTGCAGCGAACATGTGCTGGACATTCTGACCATTGCCATTGGGCAGGTGACCGAGAAGCGCGGCGACAAGGATCAGAAAATGGTGCCTCTTGTTACGAGCACGCTGCGACAGAATGTTTATTTTCCGGCCATTTGACAGGCAATTAGTACTTATCAAGTTGTATTATTATTCTATTCCTTATTACGATATGTTTTAGTCAAACATTTGATCTGGAATTGTTAACAATGTGTGCTGCAATATTGAAAACAAATTTTAGTCAATATAAATTAATTCTCATAAATGCTTCTTGTTTTTATATATGTACATATATTTGTCTCAAAACTCATATTGACTTGACAAGTAGTTACGCTTTTTGTCCTCAGGTCAAGTGCCTGTCAATTTTGACAAGCGATTACTAAATAAGTTTGTCGTTAGACTCATGTTAAGTGGACAAGTAGTTAAGCTTTTCGTCAACAGATCAAGTGCTTGTCAACTTTGACAGACGGTTAATACATAAGTTCGTTGTTAGATTCATGTTAGCTTGACAAGTGGTTAAACTTTTCTTCGTCAGATCGAGTGTCTGTCAATATATTGACACCGAGGCATGTGCCTTCACACTTAATGGAGAGCCGCGTGAAGAGTTGGACAATATGCAGCTATCTCAGTTTAATTCGCTGCGGATGACAAAGGGGTTGCAGCTCTGGTCACAAAGTTGGGGTATCCATAAAAGACTGTTGCCAATTTCGCCCTGCTTCGCAAATTCTGTATAAATATAAACTAGTTTAATAGAAAGAAATGTTTTTTATGGTATTTTGTCAGCCGCTTGTTGACAATGTTTTTTTTTTATTGTTTTTTTATCACTTGGTTTACCGCGACACGCAGTAGACCAACTTTGAACACTTAACCGCTTAAGCCCCTCCTGCGGCTACTTAAAACCCGCCCAAATTATGTAATACAAATAAAAATAATATACAATGTAAGAAATGTGCCCCGGTTTAAGACTATGCGCTATCTTCAGCTTCCGTCAGCACCTTTTGCAGCTGTGCGAGCAGCTTCTTTTGCAGACTACGATCCTTGTCGGCGACCGGCTCATATTTGGTGAGGATGCCGTGGAACTCACGGGTTGTCTGCAGCTTATTCGTAAGGGTATTGCAAATGCGACGGCAATGCTTGAGCAGCAGTTCGAGGATTTGGACGCGACGGAACAGACGCAAGTTCATCGATAATAGCGCATAAAAGCTGGCCGCATAGCGTCCAATGCCGATCCACGGCGAGCCGAAGATGGCATCAAAGGTGGCCAACTGATAGGGGCTATTGCGGCGACTGGCCCAGTCCTGGGCGAAGCTCTGCAACAGCGGCCACACATCGCTGGCCGTGACATTCGGCTCATTGAATTGGCTGACCAAATAGGCGATGCATTTGTTGCGCCACACCACATAATCACCCTTGGCCTTCGGCGGCTGCCTGAGCGGGCCCACAAGCGGCGGCTGTGCCTCGTCCTGTTCCAGCAATTGCCTGATGCAGTCGATAATTGGCTGCTTGTCCTGATCGGGCGACTGATAGCTTATCTTTTGGGCGAGCAGCTTGCGCAGCGTCTTCTTGCTGGCCTCGGCCAGCGGCTGCAGTTTGGAATCCGCGCTGCTGATCCTATAGAGCTTCTGGATGCTGAGCAGTGCGTTCAGTATGATATCCTGCTGGGGCTGTGCACCGATAAACAATTCGACTAGATCCAGGACACGTATGCGCAAGTGCAGCAGTGCGGTGTCGGTGATGCGCTCCGATTTGGTCTGGCGCTTGGCATTTTTGCCCTTGCCCCCCTTGGGCTTGCGGATGTGGAAAGCGCGCTCCAGCGCTTGGTTAAGACGTTCGCCCTCCTCCTCGCCAACGTCGTTCCAGTCTATACTGCTCGAATCGATGTCATCATTTTCATTGCTGAGCAGGGCTTGGCGTACACCCTCGCGTATTCGCGCCAAGTTGGTGGCTTCATCATCCTCATCCTCATCATTTTCATCTTCATCGTCATCGTCATCATCATCTTCATCGTCTTCATCTTCATCTTCATCATCCTCCTCATCGCTCTTATCAGCATCTTCGGCATCGTCATCCTCAGTGTCCGCTTCATCACTCTCCTCATCATTGCTGGTGGCGTCATCTTCATCGTTTTGACCGTCAGCTTCCTCATTGACGTCCCAGGCTTTGTCGTCCAATGGATTCTTGTCCATGTCTAGCAATTCCAGAAACTGTTCCAGATTCCTTTTGTTCAAATGCGGCATCAGCGCACCGCCAATCGCATTCACAAATAGACGCCAGAAGTGTCCAGTTTGCAGCAACAATTGGAGCAGGACATCTGTGAGCACCTCCTGCCAATTAGGTTCCGGTTCGGCCTGTAAAGTAAAAGCAGAATAATGTTAACTGGCTGTTAAGTATACAAAAACAGTTCTAGCTTTAACATAATGTCAATTCAATTAACAGCACTGAAGAACTCTATGTTAAGTAGCTGTTAAAGCAATACTGTTAACATGAACCGTTGCTGTTAAGCAGCCACGTTGAACACTTACCGCAGACTTGCGCTGTTTATCCTTGCCCTGCTTTGTCTTGAGCGCGTTCTGCTTGCAAATGAACAAATCATCGATCAGGTCCAGGGCAACGTTGCAGCTGGGCGTAAACATGGCCAGGCCAAGGAACATGATCAGCGCATCAAAGATAACAGCCAGGGCCTGCTTCTCCTTGGGCGGTGCGCTCATCACTTTTTGCACCTTCTCCCACATGAGACGCATTTCGGGTGTCACCTTAATGCGCAGCTTTCCCTCGATGCCCGGTTTGGTCAGCTTCTTGGCCAGCTGGCCGAGCAGCGGACGCAGCTGCTCATTGAGCGCGGCCAGCTGTTCGGTGTTGGTGCCAATCTTATTCACTAGGCAACTGAATAGCGTCTCCTCGCAGCGGGAGGCTGCCTGACGACTGAACACGGCCGCTTCGTCGGCCGTGCATGGCTTCTGCTGATCATCCAGATGAAAGAGCGAGGCGAAAAGCAAAAATTCCAGCTGCTTGTTGCGCCTGGAGTTCTGCAGCTGTTGCATTTGCTTGAGGCAATGCTCGCGATTGGTGCGCGTCAACAGCTCATTATTGCTGGTAAACTGTTCGCTATAGAACTCATACATCTGCTCCAGACCCTGCTCGCCCAGCTGAGCGAGCAGCTGCTGCGTGAAGCGCGGCGTCTGCACAATGTTGTCCAGCTGCAGTTGCAGCTGCAGCAGGGGTCGCAGTATGCCCAGCTTGCAGGCATCCTGCTTGAGCTGCTGCTGGAAGCTGACGAGCAGCGCGGTCTCAAATTTGCGGCATATATAACGCAACTGACGCTGGGCAGCCTTTGCCTTTGCATTTGCCTTGCTGTTCAGCTTCTTGGCGGCCGTCAGTTCGCCGAGTAACATGCTGACGAGCGGCTCCAATGTGAACAGCTGCTCCAACTGCATATCCGCGCGGCTGCTATCATCATAGTGCATCAGCACATGGGACAACGTTTGAATGATGTAGCTCTTGGCGGTGACATGCTTCAATGGCAAGTGTTCGGCGACATGCTGCTGCCAGGCGGCCAGCACCTGTTCGCTGGAACAGGTGGCCAAAAATTTGCCCAGACGCGCATAGAGGCCGTCGCCCTGCATGGTTGCATTATTTAAATATGTGTCAAACAGCTGCTCGAACTGGGTCTGCTTGCGCCAGAGTATCGTCTGCAGCTGACGCAGCGGCAACAGCTTGGGATAGTTGAGATGCACGGACAGCAGCAGATCGCAGCCATGCAGCTTCTGTGCCGTAATCGGTTTATTCAGCTCCGGCTGCAACAGCGGCCAGACATGAGATTGAAAATTGGCCAAGCTTACCTAGAACAAAAATAGAAGCTGTCAATTGTTATAGAGTAGGCAAAAAAGATCTCAACTAAACGCACCTGCTTGAAGGAATCAGCCATGATGTCCGCACACAGGGATACCAGATATTCGCGTCCCTTTAGCTGTGCTATCAATATGGGATACACGACTGATATCAACTCAGCCTTGGGCTGCTGAAAGTATTGGCTTTGCATTATGGCCAAAACTGTTATGAGCTGGCCCACAGCGGCCAGTGTCTCTTCCTTGCCCTTCTGCTGGCTGCTCGCGTGTAGTTCGCGCTTCAGCACGTTGATCAGCTCGATCGGATCCAGGCCGGGCACATCGCGCAGTATGCTGTTAATATAGCTGGAGTTAAGGGCCACAGCTTCCTTGTCATCGGCGCCGGTGCAGCGTACCAATCGCTTTAAGGCATATGCGCAGGTTGCGGTGCGCTGTGCAAAAATCAAAATTAATCATTATTTGTTGAAAATATTGGAGGCCGGGCATATTCCCTGTTTTAATGACCCCTGCTAGGGACACCCTGGGTCTCCATCGACTAAATCCTTGGTGGGAACGTATTTTCAAGGAGAATTAGAAAACCTCACTCCTTGTCGATCGCTTTTGTGAGAGTTTAGCTCGACTTAGATGATACCCTTTAATGTATTTCTATCTCTCTTCCTCCCTAATGAAAGTACATCTTAAACTCTCAGAAAAAAAAGTCAAAAATAAAAACACGAAGTATGTGCTACAATTGAGAACATTTTAAACAGGAGAGCGCTTTTATAATGGTCGCAGGGTTGCATTTGGCTCACGCAAATTTACATCTCTTTTTGGTATTTATGCACTATTTTTCAACGCTCTGCCCTGGTTCACTTTGTTGACGGTGCGTAGATATTTGACAGGTGAGAGAGAAAGAGAGCTGCAATAATAGACGCAGGGCTGCATTTCGTTCAGAAAACTTTAGATCTCTTTTTGATATTTATTCGTGTTTTTCGAAATGTTAGAAAATTGAATGTCTTAAAGGCAAGAAAATTGTTCCCTATTATTTTTGATTTTATATTTAAATTAAGCTTGTCAGCATTCTTAAACTTAATTCAACTTTAATTTGGCAAATTTTTTAAAATTCAAACTGTTTTATTAGTTGCGCCCGGCGTAAAAAACAGCTGTTCGACTAACGGCGGCTGCGACTGCGTGTTGCTGTCGTGTTTGTTGTAAATGGAAAAAGCCTTGAATGGGACATTTACATTTACAGCTATTTCCCCAACAATTGGCATTGACTTAAAAAGTTTCACTCAGACCAAAACCTAGATGAAAATTTCCCCTTGTACATACCTTTTCCGCGATGGCTTCGTTGGTGAGCAGCGCGATCATTTCGTTGACGTGCTTTTGTGTGTTCTGCTTGTTGGTGTCCTGCAGCTTGTTGAAAATGGCGAAAATGCCCTTGTTTATTTTCGAGGTGTCCACTTTCTTTTCGACCTGGGCACCGTCCTCCGATTCGATTTGGTCACCGTCGCCGTTCTGCTTTTCGGAGAGTTTGCGTTTCTTTGCCGGCACTTTATTTATTTCCTCGACTGTGCCATTTTGCGGCCGCTTTGCCTTTTCCTTGGGCTTTTTCTGAGTTTTGGTCCGCGGCGGCTGCGAGCTCTGCTGTTCGTTGTGATTTTGATTCTCTTTTTGGACTTGTTGGTGTTTTTTAACCGGCATTTGAGATTGGACGGCTCTATTGGCCGCTTCTGGCTTCTTCTTGCCCATTTGGACTTTTCTTTTTATTTAAAACAAAATAAATAAAACAAAAAACTTTGTTTTCTTATGCACCGTGGTCACAAAGCGCTGTTCAATTTATGGAGCACGTTTTTTAAAGAACTTGCCCAATGAATTTTTAGTCGCACGTTGACTGCGGACCAGTGTTGTGTTTTCGATAACTATCGAATCTCTTATCACACGCTCAGTTGAATTCAAGTCAAATATGCAGCTCACAACATATACTTGGCATAGTGACAAAATAACCTTATGCCACCAATTAGAATAAAATAATATATTGTTTTTGTTTTTCAAGCAAGCAAATAGTATATTGCTGCCATATAATATTAATAATATGTAATTTAATGCACAATACAGTAAGAAACAAATTCTAGGAAAAAATCGGAATATGGAGAATTTCGATATAGTTCTAACTGGCACACATTTTCAAAAAAAGTTTGTTAAAAACTATAAGTTATAAAACGATTTTATAGTAAAAAAGTTTAAGGTACTCAATTGAGTATCTCACGTAAAGAGTATACAAGATATGAATAAGAAATTTGTTTAGGATAATATATATAAAGAATATATAAAAGCAAACGAAAAATAAAAGCACAGTACACTCACTTTCTCAGAGTAAAAAAAATATGCAAGCTCTGTTTGCAATTATTTTATTATGCTAATATATCTCGCACCGGTATCGATACTAAAAGAGTATCGACTAGAGAGTGAGCAGCATACTAGTTTTGCACAGCTGTTGCTAGTACGATTGCACGTGTTGCCAGAGCTGCATTCAATTTTTACCCTTATTTGGTTGTTGTTTTGGTGTTGTTGCGCGGCGGCGTCTTTTAACCGGTAATTCATTCAACGTATTTAATTGTGAAATAACTCACAATGGGCAAAAACAAACGCAACAAGCAACAGCAACAACAACAGCACAAAAATGCTCAGCAGCCAACGGCAACATCCACAAACAACGCGGAGGCGGCCAAAAGCAACCGCATACCCAGCCTCAAAGATAAGAAACGCAAGGCATTAAATTTGGTCATACAAGCGATATTGGATGTGGTAGAAATCCAGCCGGCCAATGCGAACGACGAATGGAAACAGTACGTCGAGCTGCAGCCACTGCTAGAGCGTCTGATAGAGCACGAAAAGCCGCTGCAGCTGGCCGTCTGCCCCGCAGACGATGCCGCCAATGCAAACGAACAGACGCGCCTGGCCAAGGTAGCCGCCTTTAATGAGTGGGCGCGCGCGGGCGGCGTGCAAAGCGATTGTGTGGAAATTACAACATTTCCCGGCTATCAGCTGGGTCTGCGCGCCACACGCGATCTGGCCGAGGGCGAGCATGTGCTCACTGTGCCGCGCCAGCTCATCTTTTCCGAGGAGCTGTTGCCCGAGGCACAACGCAAGCTCTTTGTCGACTTTCCCACCCACCTGAATGTCACATATATGCTCATCATTGAGAAGGTGCGCGGCGCCGCCAGCACCTGGCAGCCCTTCATCGATACGCTGCCCACGCGCTACAACACTGTGCTATACTTTACAGTGGAGCAAATGCAGCGCCTGCGCGGCACATCTGCCTGCTCCGCTGCCGTGCGTCATTGTCGCGTCATTGCACGCATCTACGCCTCCATGTACAAGTGCGCCTACATACAGCCCGATGACAGCGTTATGGCCGGCATGGCAAATCTCTTTACCGAGTACGGCCTCTGCTACGAGCTCTATCGGTAAGTGCACCAAGTGTGCATGCAAGTGTGTGTGTGCATGTGTGTGTGTGCTCCATATAACCTGCCCTTCATGAAAGCTACCCTGCAACAGGCAACAACGGCTAGCCCGATCTGTTTGCGTCTCGTGTCAAACTCAGCAAAAGTGTTAGACATATGTCTATAAGGGTATTTAGACATCGGCTTTGATTTGTTCTAATGCTCAAGATCATTTAATGCCATCTGGTTGGGCTTATGAAATGGGCTAATTGAATTGTAAAAGTACTTGAGTTTTCAAAAACGTTTTTCATTTTGTGTGCTTTCATTTTGGCAAACGTTTCATTTCAAGGTTTCAAGCATGGAATGGAACATATTTTTAAGCTGCTTTCAGTATCTTGTCCGTTTCATTTCCAGCGTTTCAGCATTACAACTGTTGCTTACCAGCGTTCCATCAGTGAGCCCTTCGACTGTTACATTCCAGTGTTTCAGCATGATTATTAAAGAATGTTTATTAATACATTAAATTGAATTGAACTTTAAAAGGGATTTTATATTAGTTTTAAAAATGTGTACTGGGAAATGAATGCATTAAAAATGTTGACTGTAATTTCGGGCTGATTCCGAGTTCTGAATGATCCATTAATTATATTTACCGTTTTTACATTCTGTAAGTGTATCGCATGTTTCGGTGTGCCATCAAAGGCTTTTCTGGTTTTATTTTTAAACGTACGCTCGCCGTGTGTCCAATTAAAAATGATCTCTAAAATTGCTTAACCAATTTGTGTGGCTTTTTTGAAGGTATTATAATTTTGTCGTGGTATTTTTAACGTATAGAAGGAGACATCTCCGACCGCATAAAGTATGTTTATTCTAGATCAACAGATGAGTCAATATAGCCACGTCCGTCTGTCCGTCTGTCTGCTTCCATGCGAACTATTCTATCAGTTTTAAAGCTATCCTCTTAAAAGTTTGCAGTTGCCGATCCGGCCGTATATGACCACTATATCATAAAGCTGCCATAGGAACGATCGGTCGAAAATTAAGTTCTAGTTTAAAAAACTTTTTTGTTTATCAAGATATCTTTCCCAAACTCGGCATTTATTAGTTTCACTATGCGTCCTACTTATTTGCAAAATATTATCAGCATCGGACTACTATATCATATAGCTGCACTAGGAATTATCCCTCGGAAAGTTGGCTCTAATATGGAAACCTTTTTTTTATATATTAACACAACTTGACAAAAGTCGGGAGTTATTAGTTCCATTATGATTCTCATATATATACAAAATCTTATCTTGCTATTGGAAAGATCGGTCGAAAAGTAGGTTTTTGTGTGGCAAAATATTCTTTTCTCAAAAAAATGTTTATCAAAGTCCGCATTTACGAGCTTCACATTTTTCTCACATATCTGCAAAAAGGAAAGGGCATTAAATCTTCGGCGTGCCGAAGATATTCTTAATTTCTCGTTGAAATAATATTTCATAATTTTCTACATACTTTTTTTACTACATTTTATTTTGCACAAAAAAAAAGAATTAACAAAAAGAGAAAAACAAATCGTAACTTATTTACATGCTTAAATTTACGTATATATGCATATATCTTTTATGTATACTTATATGTGTATTTAGTAATATTCTTCGTATATTGTGGGCACAAAGAAAAAAAATTGAAATCGTATAATCGGAATTCGAAAATTATTTTTTTTTAGATATTCGTATCGTTTTTGAGCAATTTCTCGTTTTTCCAGTGCACTGAACTGAGTTATAGCTTTTGTTGTTCTCGTTGTTGATTTTGTGGTTGACACGCCCACATTTGCATTTAAATGTCAAAGCAACAAATTTGGTATACTTTGATTCGCATTGTTTTAAATATTTATTGTCCTCAAACATTTTTTTGTTCGTCTTTTGTTCGCATTTTTTTTCTGTGCAACATAACCTCACTAAAAGCACAACTGTACTTGTGCAACATAACCACACTAAATGATTTCAGCACAACTGTACTTGTGTGTGTGTGTGTGTTTCCGCTAGTGCATTTCTTTTGGTGCGCTACCGAAACCCATTTGCAATTCTGTTTGTGCCCCTGAAACGCAGTTTTTTAAATCACTTATCTTGGCTTTTAGGTTTCCATTTTCTAGTTTCATTTTTACTTTATTAATTTTTTGTTTTTTTTTTTTTTTTTTTGGGTTGAGTTCTAAAATTACGCGCTACACGCCCGATCATTGGGTCAGCTGTAGTTCGTATTGTAATTAGAGCTTAAGAGCTAAGTACTATTTGTTTTAGTATGCGTCTTAGGACAACATGACACTGCACTACAAATTGTCTCGATTTGCTATGAGCATAACTTGAAGCTAACAAATTTGTTTTCAGCAAGTACAATTCATTGGTTTTTCCTCTGAGCTTGCACTTGAATTATGGTTTTTTCTGTGAGCTCGTTTTTAGTTAAAATCTCAGCTCTAAATCGTAAGTGGGCGTAATGGATAAGCTCAGATAATTCAGAGTTTAGTATAGCTTCTTCGTGGGTCGTTTTACGCTTCTCTCTCTAAAGAGAAATTACTTTTTAATTATAAATAAGGAAATGGTTTACTTCTTGCAACGCTTGCTTTACTTATTTTAATCTGCGCACCTATCTTTTGCCAGAAAATTAAGTATTCAGCATGGTTAAAATACTTTTCACTTTCCTTTCACTTTTGTCTGCGTTTTGCTAGAGGTGTTCCTTCCCTTATATTGCATATTTTTTAGGTATGTTAAGCAGCAAAACTTCTTCTCGCTGCACTTCTTACTGGCCTTCCTGCACAGTTTCTGACAGTTCCTTCTAAGCTTCGCTTTCGCTCTTCTTAGCTTCTCACTCCGCGTCTTACTTCTCTTCTGTGCACTGAGCCTTATCTTTCGTTACGCTTCGCATAGCGGATTTCGAAGCGCTTCTTCCTGCCCTTACCAATTGGTCTTCTTTCATCTCTTCTTTTCATCTCTTCTCACTTCGCTTCTCAGTATGCTTTTCGCATAACTTTCATTTACGCTTATTCTCGCAATGCTTCTCGCTACACTTCTTACTTTTCCTTTAGTAACGCTTCCCGCTGTGCTTACTACTTCACTTAGCTTTGCTTCTCGCTGTGCTTCTCACTGTGCTTTTAGCAACGCTTTTCGCTTTACTTTCCTTTATGTTTCGTTCCTTGCTTCAGACTTTCCTTAGCTATGCTTCACTTTGCGCTTCTCACTATGCTTTTCTCAACGCTTCTCGCTTATTTTAGCTTTACGCTGCTTGCCTTTCCTCATTCTTTTCGCTTAACGCTGCACTTCTCACTATGCTTCTCGCTACACGCCCTGCCATAGTTTTCGTAAAGCTTCGCGCTTTGCCAACTAAATCTCCAAGCTTCGCTTCTCGCTACGCTTATCACTTTTACTTTCGTTTCGGCCGGCAATTTGTCGGACAGTGTCATATGATCCCAAACTATTTGTCAATTCTAGTCCTAATGCAACCACACACAAAAAAAAATTCCATATCTCTTAAGTACATAAACTAACGTATTTTCTGTGTATATATATTTATAATATTTTTAAGTATATTTATAGTTTATATAAAACTTGGCCTAAACGGAGCGATACCACTACATGTTGTCTAGTGTTGTCTCTGTACTGAGTGTGTGTGTGTGTGTGTGTGTGTGTGTGTGTGTGTGTGTTTGTGTTATCTAAACTGTTTTATCTAGAGCCTAGCGCTTAATTATCGAACGATTTGCGCAGTGTATCGAATAGATATTCCTGCACCTCCGGCGAATTGGGATCCATGGTATTGAGTTTCTGGTGTGTGCTGCGCAGTGTAAGGGCCAATGAGCCAACGCCACGCCCAGCTGCCGTGGCAGTGGCAGTTGTTGTTGTTGTTGCTGCTGCTGCTCCAGTTGTTGTTGTTGCTGCAGCGGCAACTGTTGCCGCCTTGGTCAGGGAACTGGCACAGCAGCCCTCGCGGCTAAACAATAACGAGCTCTGACGCTGCAGCTGATGGGATTGCTGCTGCTGATGCACTGGGGTGCTGCACGAGACGGTGGCAATGGTTGGCTTGTGGCAGCCATCGCTGCTGTTGCTGCTGCTGACCACCAGCTCCTCCATGTGCTGGCGCAGCGAGGAGCGTCGCGATGCGTTCGCCGTTTGCGCCAATTGCGGCAATTTGCTCTTCATCGCATTGTAGGTCTTTAGGTAGCTGGTCTTGCGGCGTCGATGCTGCTTCCAGCGGCATACCACAAATATCACCATGAATGTGGCCAGCGAGGTGAGCACGATGGCCGCACTGGCCACAATTGCCGAGCGTATGCCCGCCGGCATGCTGGCGTACAGGTTGCCCAAATTCTGTTGCGACATGGATGTGGCGGCCGCTGCGGCCGGGCTGCGTCGAAAGCCGTGTCCGGATAGCTCCAAATCGAGTAAATCGTGCGCACGCGCTACCTCATTCTCAATGGTATCGATGACATCGCTGTTGTCCTCGCTGGGCGCCAGTTTGCTAACATTTCTGTTGCTCGCGCCGCCAAACGTATTCACGCTAAGATCTATGTCCATGCTGTTGTTGCTGTTATTGTTGTTGTTGTTGCTGCTGCTGTTGCTGTCGTCCTGCTCCTGTGAGTTGCCGTCGAGTAGTAGGCGTGGCGGCGGCAAATAATACGCACTGCGCTTATCATCCGCATTGGCAGCGGCGGCGCGTGCAGCTGTTGCCGTTGCCAGCGAGGCGAGCGCCAGAGTTTTCCATGAAGGGAAAAAGCCGAGCGATTTTTCGCCGCGCTGCTGTTGTTGCTGTTGTTGTTGTTGTTGGGCTGTTGCAGTGGCTGCTGGGGAAGACTGGGCATAGGTGGGTCCTGTATGCCGCAAAGAAAAGGAAAAGACAGATAGAGAGAGAGAGAGATAGATAGAGTGGTAGAAGGGGTGGGAAGGGGAATTGTTGAGTTAGTCTTGTCGTTAGTGTAAAAAGATGTGTTTGTGCGGCGGTTACAGCGAGCTGTGGCTTGTGTGCTAAAGTACCAGGCGTGATGGCATATTTGGTGTGTGTTGTAGTAAAAAAAAATATGTTATCGATATATATCGATGCACCAGTACATCGCTTATCGATGATATGATATCAATAACTATATGTTCCAGCCTAACAGAATCTAGTTTTCAATGAATTGTAATGCTATCGATAATTAATCGATAACACACACACACAGTTTGCTAAAATAAAACTAAAAGTGAACAAAATTTTTGTATCAAATTGGTAGTTTTCTGTTAAAAATTTGATCCGTATGTTGGCGAGGAGACATTGAATCGCTTTTGATAATTTTTCGATTACAGCGAAACGATATATCGTTGTGTTATTACTGTTTATTATCGAACTTTCATGTATAGAATAGTAAAAAAAATTAACCGCAAATGAATTGTTAGATAAACTACAGAATAGAATACAAAAATATGTTATCGATAGATATCGATGCACTAGTCTATCGCTTATCGATGAAATGCAATCAATAGGCGCTGAAAAAAACTGGTTGCAATGTGTCCCAGCCTAACAGAAACTACTTTTAAATTAATTGTAATGCTATCGATAATTAATCGATAATACATGCACAATTTGAAATAGTCAACCTAAAAGCGAACAACATTTTTATACCCTTGCAGAGGGTATTATAATTTTGTCGTGAAATTTGTAACGCATAGAAGGAGACATCTCCGACCCCATAAAGTATATATATTCTTGATCAGTATCAACAGACGAGTTGATATAGCCATGTCCGTCTGTCCGTCTGTCTGTTTCTATGCGAACCTGTCTCTCAGTTTTAAAGCTATCTTTATGAGGATTTGCAGGATTCTCTCTTTCTGTTGCACGCAGTTCATATGTCAAAACCAGCTGGATCGGACCACTATATCATATAGCTGCCATAGGAACGATCGGTCGAAAAGTAGGTTATTGTATGAAAAACATTTTTGTTTATAAAGATTTCTTAACAAAACTCGGTATTTATTAGTTTTACTACGCTCCCCATGTATATGCGAAATCCTATTAAGATCGGACAACTATATCATATAGCTGCCATAGGAACGATCGGTCGAAAATTAAGTTTTTGTAAGGAAAATTTTTATGTTTTTCAAGATATCTTGACCAAACTCGGTATTTATTAGTTTAACTAAGCTCCCCATATATATGCAAAATTCTATTAAGATCGGGCAACTATATCATATAGCTGCCATAGGAACGATCGGTCGAAAATTAAGTTGTTGTATGAAAAACTTTTTTTTTTTGACAAGGACATGGACGTAAGCCAGACAGAAGCAAGCACAAAGTGCTTAGAATTCGTGATAACCGAAAAGGTTCGGCCTGCAAGGGTATTAAATCTTCGGCGTGCCGAAGATAGCCCTTCTTTCTCGTTATATATTAACATTTACTTGAGCATTAATGTATAGAATAGTAAACTGAATTGACAGCAAATGAATTGTTAGATAAACTTTAGAATCAATATATCGATAACATAAACGCACTTGAAATATGCCCAACATTCCTAGCTATTACTTACGTGTGTGCATTTGGCGTGCTGAGCTGCTGCCGCAGTGCTGTGTACCTGCCGCGATAGACAACAAGTACAACAACAACAACAACAGCAACGGAAAAAGGAAAATCGATAATCAATAAACGATAAACGATAAACGATAAACGGCAACAGCTCAGCACGCGCCAAATACGCGCGCGTTCAGCACACGCTCACTGCAGCTGTCGCCGGCGCTGCTCGCGCTGGCGCTGACGTTGACGCCGCAGCCGCAATGCAGTTATACCTCGATTACGATTGTTGTTATCGTTGTTGTTATCGCCATTATCGTCATTATCATTATTGGGCTCAATATCGATAATCGATGTAAAATAACTGGAGCCCTGCGAATCCGTTTTTATCTCATCCGGCTTAACGCTCTTCAAATCAATCAAATTGAAATGTGGAAAATTCTCAAATGCCGTCACAATATCCATATTATCCTGCAGCACAACCTTCTGACCCGGATAGAAACGCGAATGCTCCTTGCCCGTGCTCAGTATGGTCGACAAATGCAGCTGACTGGAGCCTCGCTTTCGATGCTCGATTAGCTCCTCCAGCGTCATGTTGCGCTGTTCGAGCACCTTAAACAAACGATTGCCCGAACGTCGATCCTCAATTAACTCCAGCAGATCTGTGCGATCGTCCACATCATCCATTAAGATCATCGGCGCCGGCGACTGTTGCTGCGGCTGCGGCTGTGGTTGTGGTTGTGCCTGTGGCCGGGGCTGCTTAGCCCGGACACGCATAGTCGGACTGCTCGGCCGGACCGTGGTTATTGGCGCTGGCAAGCTTATATGTTGCGTATTGCTCTCGACCTCATCGAAAAAGTTCTCCAGCTCATCGTTGCCATCGTTATAGCCGAGCTGCTCGGTGCTGTTGTTGCCGAACCTGTTGTTGCTGCTGCTGCTGCTGCTGCTATTGTGTGTTGCTGCTGTGCTGTGCGTGGCCTCGGAGCTGACAACATTCTCAGCCAGCTCCAGTTCCACATCCTCAATGCTCTCCACGGAATTCCGATCATAAATGCTGCCAATAATATTGTCACGCAGACGTTTCGTTTGCTCCTGTTTGTTGTTGTTGCTGCTGTCTCTGTCTCTGTTGCTGTTGCTGTTGCTGCTGCCTCTGCTGTTGCTGTTGTGGCGCGTGCGATAGCGTGTTGCTGGCGGCAACTCGCTGCTGTTCTCCTCCTCGGACACATCTGGTTCGGGCGCAACTGTTGCTGACACTGTCACAGCAGCTGTTGTTGTCTCGAGCAGCAATTGCTGCTCATCCAGCTCGGTTGTTGCTGCTGTTGCTGCTGCTGCGGTTGTAGTTGTTGTTGTGGTTGTGCTGCTTGCCGTTGCCTTGAACAATGCTGGCGGCTTTAGTGTGGAGCGCATTTGCTGTCGCTTCTTGTACAGCGGCAAACGTGTTGTTGTCGTTGTGCTGCTAGCAACAGTTGCTGTTGCTGCTGTGCTGCTGCTGGCATGCAGCGTGCGTCTGGTGCTGCTGCCCTCGCGGGACGAGCTGCCGAATAGCTTTAAGCGCTGCAGTGCCGGCAATTTGTTTTGCTTGGGCTTGAACAGCTCTTCCCGGGAATCCTCCTGCTGCTGTTGCTGGCGGGCATCTTCCTGCTGCTGCTGCTGTTGTTCCTCCACATCCTGCTCATGCGCCAGAAAGGCGGCGGGTATGCGTCGCACACCGTGCTTGTTGTTGCCGTTGCTGCTCTGGCCCGTTGCCTTCACCTTGGGCTCCTGGCTGGCGGTTGCTGGCGCCACCGCTGTAGTCTGCAGCGCCAGCAGCGCATTCTGCTTGCCCTTGAGCAGATCATCCAGCGATAGATTCTTCTGTTGCAATATCTCGCTGAGACTGAGCCCGCCCGAGTTTTTCAAAATGTTCTTCAGATCCACCGGCGTTTTGTTGCCCGTGGCAGCTGTTGGCGTCAGTTGTTGTTGCTGCTGCTGCAGTTGTTGTTCCTGATCCTGTTTCTTGGCCTGGCCGTAGGGTCGTCGATAGGCCTTGCCACCCACGGCTGGCGTCTCCGTCGGACGCTGTCGTTGCCGGTCGCGTTCCCGTTCCAGCGCCGCCATTGGCTCGCGTATGGGCAACTGTTTGCGCCGGACATTAACATTTCCAGCAGCAGCAGCTGCACTGTGATCATCCTCCACATGTCCGCGCCAATAGGCGCCATTGTTCTCCTCCTCGTTGGCGCCCATTGTGGCCAGCGGCAGTTGGGGACGTCGTTTGCGCTTGCCGCCGCCGCCGGGACGACGTCGGGACACAGCTGCCTCGGGCGTTGGTTTGCCATCGTCCACAATGAGAGAGACGCCAGTTTGGAGCAGCTGCTGCAAGTGAAGTGGAAGAGAAAGAACAAGCATGAATGGGGCGGCTTATCAGATGCAGCTGGGCAGAAAAAGAGAGATTTATAGCGCCGGTTAGCACATGGTCAGCGCGTTGAATTGACTTTCATTGATTGATAGACTTCATTGATTGATGGCATTTATGAATGCTGCCACCAGAGCAATCGGTCTGTGTGGAAGGCTCTGTGAGTGTGCGGGTGTGTGTGAGTGTGCGGGTGTGTGTGAGCCATCAATTTAACATATGCGTTTGAGTACCCATTTAAATCTGTTAATAAAAACAGATACAAAAATATGCTAGACCACAGTTTCTTTAAGTGTGTAACTGGTGAAACGTTTACGAATGAAGCGCATTGAGGAATTAGAAAATTAAATGCTGCTAAAAATAAAAGGGCGGTTGAAGAGAGAGGAGGAGAGTGGAGGGCAGAAACAGATGAAAGGTAGAAGGAGTAGAAATAACATAGAGACGAAGGAAGGCAGGTAAGGCGAGAGGGTAAATGGGGAGAGAAGAGTATAAATATATAAAGGACGCAATCAAAAGAGAAGGGAAAGGAGACACGAATGGTAGGTTAAAAGAATTAAAAGGAAATACGAGAGAAAGATAAACATCAAACGAAATAGCGATACGGAGATACAAGAAGGGTATTAAAAAGAGGAGAGAGAGAGAGAGAGAAAAAGAAATATCGAAACGAAGAAATAAATAAAATAAAAAGATAAAAGAAAATATAAGGAATAAAGGATTTAGGAAAAGAAAGAGATTGAGTGAGAGAGCGAGGGAAAGAGAGAAAGAGATAGGAATACAGCTAGGTAGTGCGAAAGAAAAGGCAAAAGAAAGAGTTGGAAATATAGAACAATAAACGGGTATGGAAAATATACGAAGTGAGGAAGAGAGTAACAAAAAAAGTGAAAAGAGAAATGAGAAGACAGAGGCAGATAGGTTATAGCAAGGCAGCTATTAATTGACTTGTAGAAAGAAAGAGCTAAGATATTATTACATATATTTATATATATACATATACATCTAGGGAATTATTTAATTCTCGGGTTTACCTTCCTACATCTTCAAATAACTTAATGTTTGGTAAGACTTTTGTTGATTGCGCACAAAGCTGGCACTTATCGATTGTTATCGATTACCATACGCGCTTAATTGTTATCGATTATCAGCTGATTTGTTATCGATTTGATGTGAATAACATTGAAGCCCATTACTTAATTCTTTGTAAGCCCAAAACTGCAAACAGCTTGTTATCGATATGTTATCGATAAGACCAAAATTGCTTTGTACACAACCAAACTGTTTGTTATCGATATGTTCTAGATAACTGTCATAATTTGTGTGAATGATTTATATATGCCATCAAATTTGATTAACTAGAGCAGCACTCGCCGACAAGGCAATCAATGTTTGCTGAATTCATAATTACATTTACCATTTGCTATAATTTGCCTAAAGTAGACACACACACACACACACAACCAGCCACACACACACACACACAGGCTGTCTAAACTTCCTAAACTGCTCTCACAGGAAAATAGCGAAAGAGACGGATAGAGTTGGGCATACGAGGGAGAGAGAGAGAGATTCGACTATTGATAATCTGCCAAACCGTGACTTCAGGCGCTTTTCTGTTCACGTAATTAATTTTCAATTTAGCGCCAACCCTTTTACCCCCACCCCCCCTTTTACCTCCCCCCTACTGCCTACTGCCTATTGCCTTACCCCTCGCGTCCAGTTAGCCGCCCCATTATGTTGATGTCTGCATAAGAAGCGTAAAAGCTTGGATGATTATTCGCAGCCGGGATTATTATGTTGTTGGCATCGAATATGTGCCTGTGCCGCAGCCCCCGCTCCAGCCCCCGCTCCAACCTCTGCTCTTGCCCCTAATCACCCCTTGCACGCCCATGGTTAGCCTGAGTAATTGGCTTGGCCCTCTCTCTCTCTCTCTCACTCTCTTTCGCTCACGCCCTCTCTTTCTCGCACTGTTATTTTCCCAGCTCTAATCAGTCTAATGCAAATTCCGATTTCTGCATTTATGAGCCTTATGAGTGTACATGTGTGTGTGTGCGTGTGTGTTTGTGTGTGCCTGTCTGTGGTTTGGGATTTGAAGCGCACATTAATAAAATTGATAAGATTGGCTTTTTGATGACCTACCAAAGGGACTGTTTACTTCACTTTACACAGCATCATATGTTATGCATTAAAGTAGATTTTTTCCGAGATTTGTAAACGTTGTTAAATAGAATCTCAATTAAAATATATCAATTCAGCTGTCCTATGCGAACTCAAAGCTTTAAATTGTTGCTTGATATTTTCTTCCATATCTTCAATCCTGTTAGCTATATAAATTCTTGATCAGCAGTCGGCGCCTTGAGACTAGTCTAAAATAGTTATGATATGTTTTTGGAAGACTGTTGACTAATTGAACTAATTGAACTATATAACTGACATGGAATGTGTAGGTAAACGATTTATTTTTATAGGAGGCTTTTTTATGGTTCTAACATTTGAACAAAGTCAACTGATCATGATACCATAAAGCTAGCTAACTAAAAATCGGTTGAGAATTGTGTTAAGTGAAAAATAACATACATCTGATATATACATATATATATTTTTTAATGGGCATGCCGACAATAATAATGCGTTAAGGGATTAAATGCTGTTCAAGCTCAAATATCAGGTATATCATAAAGTTAGCATGGAAATATTATTTTTGTACATAAAATTTGTTTCGATTCGGCAGCAGCCCAGAGTTCTATGCTGGCGCTAATTTTTGCATGCTTTATTGTTGTTGTTACCCTTTATTGTGGTTGTTTGTGAAGCCATTAAATGATGAAAGCTTCACAAATACCTGAGCGTATTTCAGAAAATTGCAATGCCGCCGTGCGAATAATTAACTCGAAGGCTAATGACAAAACTAAATTGTTGACGTTGAAAAGTTAACCAAACAAAGCGCCAAAACTCGCTCAGAGTTTTGGCCGAAACTCATTACCCAATATGCCAGCCGAAAACAAACGGCGAGACGAGAGAAGCGACGGCAGCGCCGAGACGAGAAGCGAAAACTTTTTGCGACAACTGCAAACAATGCAAAAATAATGTAAAGTTGAAAACATAGACCGTTCCGCCGCGCCTCAACCAGCCCCAACCGGCACTCGTTCCACAGCTGTAGCAAGGCAGTAAAGCACAATGCGAAATGGAACAAAACGAAATGGAATGGAACAGCATTGAAATGTGCTGACAAGAAATCATTGCATAAGCCAAGGCGCTCGGCAATTTGGGCGCTTCCTTAGTTAGAGATGGGCGCGTGTCGTAATGAATTTGGGCGTGAATAAACAATTATCGGTAATATATCGATTACAGTTTGATAACAAATCGATAACATATCGATAATGTGCTCTGAATCTATTCTTTTGATAGTTGCGTTTGTCTTCTCGCGTGTTACGCAAATTAATCTGTTTTTATTCGCATGTTTAACTTAACATGTAAATAAACAATTGGTTCTAGCAAATATACGGTGATTGCTCGGATTTTTGTTCTGCGTTTAGTTCACAAATTAATTTCAGAATTTCGAGAATATCAAGTCACGATTCTTTATTTATCATTCTGAATTATTTGTCAGTGTTTTGTGCTTTAAAACAAGTTCATCACGTGCTCATCTCTAGACGCCGTTGCCTGCAGTGCAATTGCTGGGAAAAAAGCATTAAACGCATTTCCCTCAAATCATTTGGCTGTGGCGTCGCTCGCTGTGTGACATGTTTTGTTGTCTACCTTTCAAATTGGATGAATATCTGCCCTACCCCCGCCTTCGTGTTCCATTGAAAATGGCTTAAAAGGGTATAGAAGTTCTGTGCGAATGTATGTAACAGGAAACTGGGAAGGTTCCTACGACTCCATACGGCATACGGCCCGTTTGTTCTCAGAGACTATAAGAGCTGGAGATAAAGTTTTGGCAGATAAAGTTTGTTTGGAATTATCGATAGCTCGCCTCGTTAACACGAAATCGATAAAAATCGATATCGATAGCTTATAAGAGCTCAAGACACCAAGACACGAATCTCTTGTAATGCATACACAAATCCTAAACGTTGAACTTCTTGTATATCTAACCACGTTCCGCACGAAATTGTAAAAATTGGAACCTTGATATAGACTTGGCTTTTTGTATTTGCATACATTTAAAGTATAAATTTATGTCCTGAAAACTTTATAAGGATCGGACAGTGAAGTCCAAAGTTATTGAAGAATGCATGTCTCAAGGTCTTGGATGGAGGCAAGGGCGTTGGGTGCAGGGTATCGGCTAGTCGTGCACTCCCAAAGAGACACTTTTTTGACTTTTTCTTTTCAATTCGGTCAAGTTTTGGCTGTGGAGATTGCATGCATAATGAAGATGGACGTCAATGGCAATCGAATTGTTTCATTCGGCAAAGTTTTAAACAAAGATCCCAAACGAACTGAACAGAATCGAGCAGCAATGCCACAAGCTGCAATTGAGGGCGCACGAAGAAGAAGAAGAAGAACAGCCTGCAATGGGAGCAGCTTTAAAATGCAACCCTGCGCGTGTTTTTGCACTGCATTAAATCAAATTGAGACACACACACACACACAGGCGCAAGAGCGACAGGGACAGACTCCAGCGTGGCACATGCATGTGTGTGTGTGAGCGTGTGTGTGTGTCCGCCTGTGTTGACAGCAATGGCAACACTTTAGAACTTGGCCTGTCAGCAGCAGCGGCAACAGCAGCAAGAGCAACAGCAGCCCTCAAAAGTTCGCAACGCGCTTCGTTTGGCTGCCGCATGCGGCGTTTTTTTTATAGTCACATAACCTCACTTTTTTCTTCTCTTCGTTTTCTCCAGTATTTGTGTTTTTTTTTTCGTTCACTTTTTGGCCTTATTTTTATACCCTGATCCATTAAAAATGGGCAAAGGGGGTAAAATGGTTTTGTGCAGAAGTATGTGCCAGGCAGAAGGAAGCATTTCCAACATCATAAAAAATATATATATATTCTTGATCAGATTCTGTCTTTCCGTATGTACAGTACTTTCCACGTCCCATTGTAATGATTATTATTAACTTTTATGATAGAAACAATTAAATCTTAGTTAAAACTAATAATCACGTGCTTTCTACAAAGGCGATTCTGCGAAATATGGGGGATACACTAAAAAAAGTGCTAATGGTGCTATATTTTTTTTCGCTGTTTTTGGGGGCTTTTTTCTTAAAATCCCCAAAAAAAATATATAGAACGAAATTTGAAGAACGGTAACACTTTTTTTGTTTATGGGGAATACTAAACAATATAAAAAAAATAAAGATTTAAAAAAATCGCAACAGTAATCGCATTTTTTTTTATCAAGTACAATATGTGTTGTAGTGGTGCTTTTATTTTTTTCGCAACTGTATGAATGCGTCGATTAGTAGTTCCTCTTGGTGCTCGCGCTGTACAAGTTTGTTTTCGATTATCGATAACTTGGCCCATTTCGAAACAATCGATGAAAATCGATATAGCAATCCGGTTTTTTGAGCAAATACCCTAGGTTTACAGTGCTAGAGTCACCAAACTTGACACGTAGCTTCTTGAATTGTATATACATATAGATCAAGTATCTCTCCTTCTAGAGCTATGGCTATGCCCTACCTTCAGCCCATAGTTATAAATCAAGTAAATAAATCAATTGCAACTGCACATCAACAACGGTCGCAATTTCTGAATATAAATATATTCTATAGCACAATAAGTTACTACTGCTGAAAATTTCATCAAGATCGGTTAAGAAACACAGAAGTTATTAAAGAAAACGTGCGGTTGGCAAGAAGGTTCAGGGTATCCCTTAGTCGGGCATTTTCCATTTCAGCACTCTTGTTTATTTTTTCTATCCAGCGGGCAGTTTATTGCCAAGCTGTTGAGCTGCAACGTTTTCTTCTACTTTATAATGCCATTGTCGTTGTTGTTGTTTTTTTGTGCAGTCGATAAATGTCAAGTTAGCGTTAAAGTTGTCATTGACTGTGCAAATATTTTGCCCGGGTCTGCCATGTCCCGCTCGCAGCTTATTGCAGTTGACATAACGTCTCGGGTTTTCATGCTCATGACACATACATATATGTTGAAATTGTGCAGAAATATGGCAACGCTATGATTTTAAATTGACAATAAGCCATGGTTGAGTAAAAAGCGTAGCCATATGAAATTATTTAATACATATTTTCACTTACTCTTGCAAGCTACTGTTGGCTTAAGTGCATTGTTGTTGTGTGCTGCCAGATTTGTCATTGCTGGGTGGCAACACTTCAATGCTTTCAATCACTCAATATGAACTGTGTGATAAATGCTCAGCTAGATTTTGACAGAAATCAGGAAATGTGGCAACGTTCTATCATTCGCTAGCTATAGAAATATGTTGTCCAATTTATATTTAAGTGTCAGCTAGCCAAGCTGGCAGTCGGGGTGGCAACACTGGCATTTTATCATGCTGTTAAATATATCATAGGTGCACAAATTGTATTTCGACTCTTTGGCAGCAGTCACAACAGTATACACAATACCAAAAGTTGACAGCATAATAAAGTGGCTGTCATTTTTAGATTGAACTAAGAAATTGATATCAAAGCTGACAACTTAATTAAGTGTTTGTCAAACGATATTGAGAATCTTAAGAGTTGCAGCATGTGCAGTTGGCACATATGTTTGTTTCTGTATCTGATTTAAATTGCGACTGTTGAATGCGTTTGTACGACGAATTTCGACTGTTCGATTTGTTCGAAAAATGGCTTTGAATGTCTTAAGATGTAGACTTGAAGCGTATGCTGTTAGTTAGGGTGGATTCTTTGAAAGAAGTACATGTTAAATTTAACAGTAACTTGCATAAATGATGCACAGACGATATGAATGTGTTTATACGCAGGCAGATCAAGATATATAGATAACATATGCTTAAGTCGGTGAATTATTGTATTTCGACTGTTAAAAGTGTTTGTCAAATTTAACAGCAGCTTACAAAAATGATGCAAAGACGAAATGAAAGAACTTAAGCACAGGTTGCTAAAGCTATAAAGATAGGCTTAAGTCGGTAAACTTTTAAATTTTGATTGTTAGAAGTGTGTGTCAAATTTAACAGGAGCTTGCAAAATTGTTGCATAGACGATATAAATGTGTTTAAGCGCAGGCTGATCAAAATTTATGGATAACATAAAAACATAAATTTCGTCTTTTAAAAGTGCTTGTCAAATTTAACAGGAACTTGCAAAAATAAGTTATAGACAATATAAATGTGTTTAATCGCAGCCTGAATGTCAGTGTTTTTTTAAAATTCGACTGTTAAAAGAGCTTGTCAAATTTAACAGAAACCCGCCCAAATATGTATAGATGATATGAGCTTTAATTAAAGTGAAGCTGATCATAAAATATGTATACGTAGATTCCATTATTTAAATTAGGCACACTCGATTAGTTAAATTAAAGCTTTTATTTTACGGCTAATTGGCTTAACTGGCGCTTTGTTGTGGTACTTTTTTCGACTTCTATACGGCAAACACTTTGATAAGTTTTATGCCTTTATGAAATTAGTTAACAAAAAAGAAAAAGAAAAATCCGGCGAAAAACACTTTGGCATGGCAACTTTGCTGCAAAGCCAGCTTCTACCACATAATGGCCAATACAAAAGGGGCGCAACCGAAAAATGTGGGAGTGGGGGGGGGGGTGCTCAATTGACGTGGGGGCTGGGGTTGGTGTAGTCCGGCAACCGCAAAAAGCTGCTTAGCTGCTTGTCGTTCGTGTTCCTGTTGTTGTTGTTGTTGTCGTTGTTGTTTCTGTTGCTGCTGCTGACGATTTCTAACCATACCTGCATATTGGCTGCTCGACAGCCCCGCGCTGCCCCCGCCCCTGCTGCGCCGAACCCTCAATTTTTTTTTTTTAACCACTTCAAACAAGTTGCCGCTTTTCATAATTAAATTGAAAAATTTATGCGCAATTAAATGGAAAACTTTGCTTTGTGGTCCAAAGCCACGCAAAAGCCAAAATATAAGTAAATAATGTGCGAGAGGGCGACTGCACGACCGTTGCATACCCTGTACACGGATCGATTTGAATGAAATACACATTTTTTAAATAAATCAAAATTCGTTTACTTTCTTTTTGTCAATAACGTGGGCAGGCAAAGACAATTTTGGGCCTGGTTTTTATTTATTTTAAATTTAACTCGTTTTCCAATCATCTTTTGATTTAACTTTTTCAATTTATTTCTTATGAAATTTATTCATAAAATCTGACAATTATATATGGATATATGATCAAAATTTTGCGTCCATTTTTCAGTCTTAACTTTACTCTCGATACACCCTTTGTTGGACTAAGCTTGCCTGGCTTGATGCTACCCATTGCTAGTCAATTTATTATCTACAGGGTATATTGACAAAAAAAAAACAGAAACTACAACTGCAAATAGCAGTATAAAGAAAAACTGTTTTCAGCGGCTTTAATATAACGCAACCAACTATACCCTATGACCAGTTCAATTGGTTAAAATGGGTATGATGTGCTTGTGCAAATGTATGTAACATAAGGTATAAATATGCTTAATTCGAACGATTAGCTAGGAAACTATAGAAAAAGGTCTGAAATTTCAAATATATGAAAATATGAATGAATAAACGCACTTATGAATATATGAATATATAAATATATGAATATGGGAATATATGAATTTATGAATATATAAATTCAGAGGAGTTTATCAAAATTTGCACCTATTTATACTATACCGATAAATATCGATTTTGAGACATGCATTTAAGAGTTATATACATAATAGATTAGCTCGGAAACTCTAGAAAAAGGTCTGAAATTTCAAATATATGAAAATATGAATGAATAAATGCACATATGAATATATGAATATATAAATATATGAACATGGGAATATATGAATTTATGAATAAATAAATTCAAAGGAGTTTATCAAAATTTGCACCTATTTATACTATACCGATAAATATCGATTTTGAGACATGCATTTAAGAGTTATATACACCAAACTTGGTTTGTAGGTTCTCGTATAGATTACAAAGTTTAAATAGATACCTCAAAATGAAACATAGATACCTCAAAATGAAACATAAAACGATATTTACAAACAGATATGGCACCCATATTTAAGACCTGAACACCTTATAAGGATCGGACTGTGTATTTTTTTAAAAGGAAGCTGAAATGTTTGTAAAGTCAGCTCGGCGTTCCAGGGTGTCTTTCGGTTAAGCATAGCCGCCTGTCGCAGTCTTACCTACTTTTAATTATGGTGCTTAAGAATTGCATTTGTATATATATATATATATATATATACATATACATATATATTAATTTATTTACATAAAAGGTTAACTGAACTTTTTCATCTTTTAATCACGCAGCTGGGCGGTGTCCACGGTGACGACGCGTCAGAACCTGGTGCCCCGGCAATTGGCCACGGATTCCGATGTAACACGATTTTCGGGCTTCGAAATGAACCCAATGTCGGAGAAGGGCGTTAGAAACTCACCGATGTCGGCATTGATACCATATTGGGATATGGCGAATCATCGTTGCGGCATAATAACCTCATACTACAAACCGGCCGCACACCAAATGGAGTGCATAGCCCAGGAGGCGTTTAAGGCGGGTGAACAGTTCTTTATCTACTACGGAGATAGATGCAATGCGGATCGACTGGTGCATCATGGGTGAGTGCCTGGCAAGGGATTAAACCCTAGTGCATAATGCATTAATTTGTTTTCAATTCGCAAAGCTTTCTGGATATGAATAATCCCAAGGATTATGTGCAAATACGTTTGGGTCTCAGTCCAACGGACGCGCTGGCCGAGCAGCGTGCGCTGCTGCTGTCCGAGCTGAATATCGAGCGGAAGGCGGAGCTGCGTGTGCTGCCCGCACCGGAGCACATCTCCGGCGAACTGTTGGCCTTTGTTCGTGTGTTCAATATGAGCAAGGAGCAGCTGGAGCATTGGTGCAGCGATTTGGAGCGCGCCGTCGATTTGCTGCACATTGATTGTGCGCTCGAAACGGATCTGGAGACGCGCACCTGGCAGTATCTATACCAGCGGCTCAAGCTGCTGCTCGGCGTGCTCGATGCGACGCTCAAAGAGGCCGATGAGCAGCAGCAGTTGGAGGCATTGCAGCAACAGCCAGCTCCATCCGAGATTGATATCATGGTATTGCAGTATCGGCGCCTCGAACGTCGCATACTCAGCGACGCGCTGCAATATGCCCAGGAGCGCCTCAAGGTCTAAACGCGGGGGCGCCCAATCAACTAACTCAAGTGGCCATTTACCAACAGTCGCAGCGCGTCGCCAAGTCAAACATATTTTTTTTTGCCTAGTACCCATACAAAGACTCCGATCCTAGCGAGAAGCCTAAGAAATCAATATCGATACGATAAAAACCCATCAAATTTGTGGGCTAACATTTAGATTCTATGTCTGGCGGTTTTTTATAGCCGTCGCATAGTTTCCCAAAGTGTGTGTATTTTTTTTTATTTTTTTAATTTATTTATTTTTGCTAAGCTCAAAAATAACTGCAAGTTCTTAAATTATTGCTTGACAAAAAAAAAAAACCAAAAAAAAAAATGAAAAACATGAAACTAGTTTCAACAGTTTTTTGCAAGATTTTGAAATAATTTGCATTAAATTGTTTGCTTTAGTTTTCAAATTGCTTAACTAATTCTTTTTTAAATCTTTCTTTGAGATATTGAAATATGCATTAATTTATTGCTTTAATTTTTTAAAAAATATTATTTAATAATTGTTTTACGTTTGCTTTTTGAGCCAAATAAAATAACGTAATAAATAACTTTTTAAAAATTGTTAACATGGACTTAAATCAAGCCGGAAAACAAGAAACTATTTAAACTATTTACAAATAACATAACATATAAGAAAAACTTTGGTTTTCATTTCGTTTGAGTATCAGATTTTTTAACGAGTTTAATTTTAAGAAGTTTCTTGTTTAAAAAATGTTTCTTAAATAACATTTTTGTTAAAGAAAATAATCAAAAAATATTTAAGTTCATTTTGACGGATAATATTTTTGCAATTTTCTATGTGCTTAGGAACTTTTAAAACAAAAATTCATTTAGACTTGATTTTCTGTGGTCTTTTAAATACTTGAGCAATTTAACGACATTGAAAGTTAACTAAGACACGAGGTAATTTAATACACAAAATTTTGAGAAAATTCAGAAGCTTTAGAAATCATCTCGTTTCATGTTTGAACATTTTGTTAAATTAAATATATATTGTGAAGGAATTATTGTGGGTATTTGCACATCGAAATCAGTTAATGGCAGAAACAAAACAACAAACCACAACAAGAAAACAACAGAAAAAAACACAACAACAACAATAAACACAGCAACAACAACAACAATAAACACAACAACAACAACAACAAGAAAGGAGCATTGTTCAAACAAATAGGAGCAACAAATGGAAATGAGCATTAGAAACGAAATCGCCTTAAAATGTATGAAAATGCGCTTAAGTGCTTAAGTAGCATATAACCTACACACACACATACACCCACACACATACTTACACACACATACACCCACACACACAGACAGAGTTTTAGGATTAAAACAAGCCATGCTTTCAACCACGTGTCCATGCGGCTGCCCCTTTGTCAATGTGGCGTGTGTGTTGCTGTATGTGTGTGTGTGTGTGTGTGTGTATGTGTATGCGGGTGTGTGTGCGGCAATATGCGTAGATTTATGTATAACGTAACTGTTGTGCGGCAGAACGCGTACGTTTCAACGGCTGATGAAACGCACACAGACACATCATTTAAACATGCAAAAAGTAGACACGGAAAAGGAGAAAGTTAAAGATATTACAGGGAAATGCTGGGAAATGCACACTATATACTGCGCATATGAAAAGGTCAGGCATGTTAGCCAGGTAAGTTTAAACGCATTTCCGTTAAGTCTAAACTCGTGCAGGCTACGTCTATGCCCAACAAATTATTGGGCTATGCACGTATTTGAAAAGGATTACATAGCATTATTCTTAACAATATTTGTTTGTATATACATATATGCAGTAATTGAAATTACAAGACGTTCGCCGTTTGTTTGTGGATTTTTCGGTAGCTTCGGGCAGATTTAAAGACGCTTTAAATGCCAGCGGACGTTTATGCATATAACCATGCACTCTTTAAAAGGGTATTATAATAATGCCATTAAATGTGTAACGCATGGCAGGAGACATCTCCGATCCCATAAAGTGTATATATTCTAGATAAGCACCAATAGCCGAGTTGATATAGCCAAGTCCGTCCATCCGTCTGTCCGTTTCAATGCGAACTTGTCTCTCAGTTTTATAGCTATCCTTTTGAAACTTTGCATGGGTCCGTCTTTCTGTTGTAGGCTGTACGTATGTTGCAACCGGCCGGATCAGACCACTATATCTGCTTTATAACTGACATAGGAACGATCGGTCTAGAAGTAGGTTTTTCTACGAAAGACTTCTTTGTTTCTAATGATATCTTGACTTATTCCGGGATTAACTATTTAGAGTTTGCTGCTTATATTTGAGTCAACTCTTATCATTATCGCACTACTATATTATGCAGCTCTATGGGAAGCATCGCTCGGAACATGAGTTGCTGTATGGCAAAATATGCTGTTTTACAAGACATTTTCATCAAACTCAGTATTTACGAGCTTTACTATTCTCACATATCTGCAAAACCGTAAAGAAAAATGATAAGTTACACACAATAATCGATAAACATATATCGATACATCTCTATATATATAACTGTTTGTCCTGACTGACTGATTGGTGATTGGTGATTTTCACTGTAGCTACCTTATGTGATGTAGGTACACGCTAAGACGGGGTTTCGGGAAATTCCACCCGCAAGTGTGGAAAAATCGCGAAAAACGTTTGTATGTAACTTTTTTGTTTACCATCCGATCGGCCCCACACTTATTTTCAAAGATCTTTGTTCAAATTCATTTAAGGGGTGTTTCACACTTTTCGAAAAATCCGTTCCTCCTTGGTGGAAATGGAGGTCAAAGATTTGGTGGGCGACGTTTCGCGCTAAAATTCATTTCCAGAGATCTATAAGAAAAATCATCTGAGACGTGTTTCACACATTTTGCAGAATCCAAACTTTTCCGGGTGGAAAATATTTTTTGTGCGAAGTTTTAAATTGTGTCCGATTTGCTTCAAACTTATTTTCAAAGAATGTAATGAATACGTGTTTCAGCGATTTGGGAAATTCCACTCGCAACTGTGGTAAATTGGCGGAAAACGTTTGTATGGAAGTTATTTGTTTACCGTCCGATCAGTTTCAAATCATTTCAAATTTGTTTGAGAACATTGATTTTATAACATACGTGCCACGGGCAAGGCCGGGTTATACCCGCTAGTTATATTGTATGCATTATGTTTCCCTTGTCATCTATCAATGTTTGTGAAACATATAAGACATATAACACATACCCATACACACCCACACACACCCACACACACCCACACACACCCACACACACCCACACACACCCACACATATACACACACTCACACCCACACACACTTACACACGGACAGAGCCTGGCAGTGTCAACAAGTGCTCACAATGTTGAATGGTCCTTTTTTGCGTTTGGGTCCACTTCTTTGTAGCGTGGCATGTGTTGCAAAAATGCTAAGCCGCTTACTGTTTGAGGGCCGGTGGGCGTGGCCATTTGCTAATTGCTTGACAGCAACAAATTGGCCAGTCCAATTAGCAAATTTTCCAAAAACGGGCGGACAAGGCAGGGGGGGGGGGGTGGGCGGGCAGAGGAGCTGCAACTTTAAGTGATGCGAATGCAATTTCGTCGTTTGCGCTTGCGAAGGAAATGCTGAAACTCTGCTCGACCGCAGCAGGAGCAGCAGCAGGAGCAGCAGCAGCAATCGATGGCATAAGCCAAACCAAATTGCCAACAGGATATACAGGATATGCTCGAACACACGCACACACATGCATGCATATATTTCAATCAACTGCCTAAACACTTTTCAAATTGTGCAATTGAATTCCAAGCGCGAAAATCGACTATGCCAACTGCTATGGATGATGAATTCAGAGGGGGGGTGGGGCTGCCTGCTGAGTGGGTGGCTGGGCGTGGCATGTGAATACCCTCTAAATATAGCTATTCAAGTGTCAAATCAAATGTCGCGCAAGTGGTTTGCAACTGGTTGCCGTCGTTGGTTGCATTACGAATGACTTTTGTTGTGCGCCATTTTAATGACGTTCTCAAAGTGTTTGCATTTCCAATTTCCCAGGCAGCTGTGCGGGTGCTGCGGGGGTTGGGGGGAGGGGTGGAGGTCTAGATAGGCGCCGAGCAGCGGTACGGACACAAATCGCAATCAAATATGCATTCCGCTTTCAGCGCTGACAACAACATCCAGCAACAGGCATTATGATTGCAGTTCGACTCCATAATTAACAGCATTTCAGTTGGCAGCTGTTGGCAAGAGCTCGAAATATTTCAACCCGGACGCTGTCGGATATTGAGTTGCATGTAAAGTATGTCGATTATTGTTCTATAACGTCTGGCTGACTGATTGACAGACTGACTGATTGACCGATTGATTGGTAAACATTTCACAGCCCAAGCCGTGCGGAATTGAAGTGCATGTTAGGACGAGATTTTGAACAATTCCACCCGCAAGTGTGTGAAAAAATGGTGGAAACGGTTGTAGGAAACATTTTTTGTATACTATCGGATCAGCTTCGAAGACGTTTTTCACGCTTTTCAAACATTTCACAGACCGATTCCGCCCGCAAGTGTGAAAAATTCGCGTGAAACGGTTATAGGAAACTTTTTTTTCTTAACATCGGTTCAGATTTTAACACATTTTTAACGGGCTTTGTGAAATTACACGGAAGGCGCATTTCACGCTTTTCCAAAACATCTCAGAAGCCAAGCCAAGTAAGGAATTTAGAAATACTCTGTGATGGATTTTGAACAATTCCACCCGCAAGTGTGACAAATTGGTGGAAATCGGTTATAAGAATCTTTTTTGTGTTTATCATCGGATCAGCTTCAAATTTATTTTTAAAGGGTTTTTTAAAAAAATTCACTGCAGTCGCATTTTACGCGTTTCGAACAGTTTACAGACCAATTCCACCTTCAAGTGTGAAAAATGGGCGGAAAACGGTTTTAAAACACTTTTTTGTATTACAATTTTTTACCAATTTTTAGCCCATTTACCATTGACCTAAAATGTATAAATTGGAAATGGAAATGAAGGTTTCAGTTAAAGGGTTAATTTTAATATCGCTAGTGCGAAAAATGCGTGAAGGCAAAAAAATGTAGTTTTGATACTATTTAATTTTATTTAAATAATAATTAAATACTACTTGCCTGCAATATTCGTTGAATATGTTCACATAGCATGCGATATCTTTGTCAAGCGAACATTTTGCTTAATTCAATTGCATTGTGCAGCTAGCTGAAGTGAAATTCGTTTGAAACTATGTTTTTTGCATTTTATTGGATGTTTTCTAATTGAATATTGATTAATCAAAAGGAATGTCAGAGTATTCCGTTGTAATATTTATAAAAAAGCAGCTTTCAGCTGGCGTATTTTAAGCTCTTTAAAGGATACGCGAACATTTTTTGCATAACAGTCCAACTAACATAAGTGGCTCTCTACTTAACATGCTGGCCTATTAGCTGCATGTTGGCTTATTAACAGTAAGTTGTTAATGGCTGGCCATTAACGGAATTCCATTTGAAGAATGCTCAAAGCCTTTGCCTTAACACATACATTTATTTTGTGCAATATTTCTCTTAATATTCTCATCAATGTCTGGACATAATTTGGCCACGTTGCGTATACGTAACGCACGCGATGCCACATAACGTATACGCAGCGTTGCCTCGCAAGGGTCATTAAAAGGAATAAATAATGCGCTGCACACATACACATGTGTCTCTCCGAGTGTGTGTATGCTTACAATATGATTAAACATATTTTTCAGCTGGCAACGAAGCAGCAGCCAAAAAGGCACCTGCACTTAAGGCCAGTGGCTGTTGCTGCTTCAGCAGCGTAACGAGGTAAAAGGGGTTGCAGGGTTGAAGGGGCGGGCTATATCAGGTATGCCATAAAAACAGATTGTAATCTGCGTAAGTGGAAGTGGCCACATTTGGCTGCAAGCGTGCCAGTGTCAGTGGCCGTTGCCCATGCCAACACACAAGCTGCCGCATGCAAAGCAACAAGAGAACATTTAAGAATGTTGCAGATGCAAAAGTGCGCAATCGATAGATACCCTATTGCTGCTAGTCAGGCAAACAGAAGAGAGTTAAGAAAACAATCGATAAATAATGAAAAACATCGATTGATAAAACTATCGATAAGAAGAGGCAATAAATCGATAGGGATCTAACAGACATTGCTTATGGATAAGGATATTTTTATCGATTAGTTATCCTGTTATTATTGTCATATATTATAATAAATATCATTATATGATGTTGAAAATTTCGATAACTATCGATAATTTAGTATCAGTATGCATATCGATAAAACGATCGACAAAATTTATTGACTCATTATGATCGAAATATATAAAAAATACTCGATAAGATCTTAAAACCAATCGATTAAAATAATTATCATTAAGCAATCAATGCACAAATATTAAACATACTTCTTTTGAATCGATAGCCTATTTAGTCCGGAATCAATGTAGATATCTATCTGTATTGGGTATACGAGTGCCTGCGTATCAAATTTGCAACAAGGTTGTTAAAATAGTTTACATTGCGCCCAAAGCTGGCTGCTTTTCCCCATTGTACGCTCTCTTCAACTGCTTTTCATGCGTGCTGGGTAGCACAAGGGGGCAAATAATAGCCCGGCAACTGGTAAGCTCTTAAATTTCCTAGTTGCCATATCGAGAGATCCGCATGTTTTCGTGTTGTTGTTTTGTTGCTTGTTTAGTCCCGAAATTCGTGGGGCGTACTCCAATATTTGCATGAACTTTGTGTTCCATTTTTTCTTCTTCAGCCTGTTTTCCCTTGTCTGTTGCAGTTGCCAGTTGCAGCCGGATTGGAACAAATGCTGTTCCATGCACCACAGAGACTGCGACTTGATGAAATTTCACAAAATTTCGTTTTGCTAGTGGATTTTGAAAAAAAAAAAACACAGATAGAAAAATGTACAGAGTTACTCTGTACATTTTGAAAGCATCTGCGTAACAGAGTTGAAGCTGTTGAGCACAGAATCGCAAGAGCATTGACAATAAATTCCATTCACAAACTCCACTCAAATCACGAGTGGAACGAAAATTCTTTAAAATGTTCATGCTTTTTTGAATAACTATATAAATATATATGAATATAGAGATAGAGAGGGAGAAAGAAAAAGAGAAGGAGAGCAAATGTTGCAAGACCTTTTGAAAGTGAAGATTTAGCTCTTTTTCTAGTTTTACTCACTTTTTTCCTTTGCTCGCTTTCGCATCTTAATTTTATTTTCGGGGTTTCCTTGCTTTGCATTCATTCACTTATTCACATGCTTCTCTCTTTGCTTCCAACATTGCTTCTTCATTTACTTCTTGCTTTCTTCTGCCTGCAGTCAGCATTTCCCTCTATTGCTGGCTTTGTTTCTTCTGCTTTATCCATACTTTTATCTTTACTCTAGCTTTGCTTCTTGCTTTACTTCTAGCCTTCTAGTTCCTCCTATGAGCTTCTTCCTTTGTTTCTGGTTTTGTTTCTTCAACTTATAGTTTCTCTTTTGTGATCTGCCTCTTACTTCGCACTCCACTAAGTTTCTTCTTTGATTTATGACTTTACTTTCATTCCTCTTATTGTTAAGTGTAAAAACGTTGCTTCTTGCTTATTCTTATTATATATTTTCTCGCTTCGTTCAGCGCTTCTTTCTTCTTTATTCGCTGCGCATATTGTTGTTAAATTTAAAATTTAGCTTAAAAGTAAATGTATGAAAACGTCTTACACTTTTTTTTCGCTTTTCCCTTTGCTTCTTTCTGCTCTCTCTTACAGTTTTTCCCTAAATTCTTGGCTTCTCCAAAGCCTTTTCTACTTTGTTTTCCTTACACGCTCGCTTAGTTGCTTAGTTTGCTTCTCTCTTCGCATCTCGCTGAGACTTTTCTGGCTTCTATGCAGCAGAGAAAAGAAGCCCAACTGGGCAATTTACTTGATTGATTTATTTTTTTTTTGTTTTGCCTGCCAGCAAAATTGTTAATTAAATGGAAAATTGTTGTTTCTTTAGGCAACTTTCACTTATCCTTTTGGACAGCAACTGAATTCTAGGTTAGGCACCGCACATCTGCCTCAAGCCTCCAGACATTCTACAGCTCACTTGCATATATGAGTAGCCGAGTACCCGAGTAGCCAAGTAACTGAGTGCTTGAGTGCTTGAGTGACATCAGATGTTGTTGCAGTTGCAGTTGTTGCTGTTGCTGTTGCCTCTTCTGTTGCTGCTGTGTCTAACAAGGTTACCTGGGCAACTAATTTGCATGGGACGTGACTGTACCTGACTGCAGTTGCGAGGCTCTGTCGCCGTGTTTGTTAGCAATTAACTGGGCCATTGTTGCTGTCAACATGCTCGGGCTCAAGCAGCAGTAGCCGCAGCTGCAGCAAAAGCAACAGCAGCTGCAGCAGCAATTGTGCGCAAGAATTCTTGCGCTTTGCATTGGCAATAGCCACGCGGCGGCAGCAACAGAGATAGCTGCTTATTTTATTTGCTAATTGCAACACTCAACGGCAAGCGGCAAGGACGAGAAAAGGACCGAGCCCTCGACAAGTGCTCGACAAGTTTCTTGCAGCAGCAGAAGCAAGAACAGCAACAGACAACATTGTCGCTCCGGGGGCAAAGACTCGTCGACTCCACGCCCTCTCGCATCCTTCTGCTAACATGGCAAACAAATTAAAAGTGACGCATCTTTTTCTCTCTACCTTTCTCTCTCGCTGCCTCTCTCTCTCACTCCCTATTCAACCGTTCCACTCTCCCTCTCTCTCTCTCTTTCTTTCTATTTCCTAGATTCAATGCTGCGTCTTCATCTTCTACATTCGCATTCACACTTACATCTTTCTTTCTTTTGCTTTAACTTTGCATTTTTTACACTTTTCTCTCGACTAGTTTTGCAGTCAAGAGGGTTACAGTAGGGTGACTGTGATGGCAGGGTAGGCGGGGTTAGGAGGGGCTTTGCATCTTTGCATCGGACAGGTAAACAAGACACGCACTTGACTGCACATTTCGTAGTGCCCTAGGCTTGGCATTAACCCAAAAGCCGAAGCATCTGCTACTTAACCCATAATTTGCAACATTTTCTTGGCCCAGGGTTGCAGCACGTTTTGTATATCGATAAAATATCGAAATTTGTACATTTGAGAAAATGTATTTCATTTATTTTCACAAGACTTGGCGTAAATAGTTGATTGCAACTTTTCGATAGATTTTAAACTTATTTTGTATTTATTTATATATGGTATCTCTGTTAAGTTTAACTTTAGACGTGGAGTTCAAGAGTCCACGGAATTAGATTAAAAATTTATATTTTAAATTTTGTATGAATGTGTGTATGCATGTATGTATGTATGTATGTATGTACCCGCTATATGTATCTATATGTAATTATGTATGTACAAATGAATGTGTGTATGTATGTATGTATGTATGAATGTATGAATGTATGAATGTATTTATCTATGTATGTATGTGTGTAAGTATGTATTTATGTATGTAGGCATCTATCTGTGTATATGTTTGGGTGTATGTATGTGCAAATATTATGTATGCATTAATATTATGTAAATTAATGTTAATATTAAAAAAAAACGTTATCTTAAATAATGCCCAACTACGTGATTCTCATGAATTCAGGTAAGTCTCATTGGAGGAGGCATCTTTAATATCGGAGGAGTCGACTTCAACTATAAAGGAGTTTTGAATGTGGGCCTTAAAAAAAAATGTGGTATGTAATACAAACATAACTATTATTATATTTAAATTAATTTAAAAACTAAATCAAGCGGAAAGGTATTAATAAATATTGCTCTAATACGTTTTTCCCACTAATTCAATTACAGTTTAGTAAGCAAGCTGCGTCTTTAATCTAATAAACATTATCTCTGCTCTCATTTCAGTGTTGTGTTTATAAAAAGTTCGTCTCCCGCTTACTGAAAGATGACAATGAAATAAGCGTGTGTGTAAATTTTTAGGTGAGTACGTATTTACACTTATATATATAAATAAATACGAAAATATATATAACATCCAAAAACGGACCGAAAATTTGGGAAAACCAGAGATTAAAATATTTAAATTGCATATAAATTCGTTATACACTTTTAGGCATCAGTGTTGCCCCACTTTTTTCCAATAAATAAGGATGCATAAATATGGGTATGCGTAAATGTATTTGCTAATTTTATGTTAATGTACGACATTGTGGCCTTTAGACAGTTCCCGATTCTGGGCGGAAGCTATGGACAAAATTTGTATAACATATACAGAGAATATCCGTTATGGGTTTGCCAATTAATAGTTGCATATCTTACTTATCATAAATTGTTTGACGCCCTATTATACTTTATTTTCTGTTCTAGACATTTAAGACCAAGGGTTTTTATGTAAGCACATTTTCGAAATTTTCAAAAAGCTGCGAACAGAATTTTATCTTATTCTAATTTCTAGATGTTTAAGTTTTCAGGTAAACAGGCTGTTAACAATTTATGTTAAATGCGCGCATTGTTTAACTTGTTAATAGTCTTTAAAAACTCCTAAATATATGAATTGTAAACGTTTTAAATTGTCTGCTGAAAGCAGATATTCATTAATGCAACAACAGCTGCTTAACATAATGTTGAAATCATAACATTTAAGCTTGCGAATTTTTTGTTGTCTTGAAAGCAGATCCCGAGGGGCTATTTACATAGCTTCATAAACAATGTAAAATACAATTTCAATGAATTTGTTGCCGGGCGAGAGTATACGACCAAGCTATGCACTGTGATCTTTTGCGTTCACATAGAGATGGATTTATTATGGTATATGTTAAATGAAAGATTAGATATTGGAGGATCAAAACAACATTTCAATGATTGCCTTCTACTCTAAGATTTCATATATCAGAGCCCTTGCAAGATCTGTATATCTGGGAATGCAGTTAGATATTTTACCGAAAGATAATCTCCTATCAATTTCGTAAACCATTTGGAAATCTCTTTAGTCATGTTTACAGAGTATCAAAAGGCCTTCAACAGACATCTCAAGAGCTGCTAACAATTCTGGCAATTTCTTTAGCCCTTCCCCGCGCCCTGTTTACTATCTGTTTTCGCCTCGCCCGTGCTAGACAAATGTCAACATAATAAACTCGTTGCGTCGAAACAATGTAATGTGAGAATTCGGAGCTGGGTAAAATATCAGAGTTTTGGTTCTCAATTCCCTTTCAATATAATCCATAGAATCCACGCTGACTGGCAATTGGCAATGGACAAGGGGGGGTTGGGCGAAGGGGGCGTGCATTTGGAGCAATGCAGATGCTTAAGAGAATTGCAGAAGAAAATGTCAAACAAGCTAATAACAAGCTTTGCCAGTCAGACGAGCTACATGGCATTGCGAAAGAGACAGATAGAGAGATAGATGTGAGAGAGGGAGCGAGAGAGAAATAGATGAAGACACAGCGTGAGACATTTCGAAGGCAGTTTAAGTCAACACGCATACGCCATGTGTGACAGTGCGGCATGCAGTTGAGCTGCAGTTGAGGGCTGCATAGGTGCGTAGAGTGGTGATAGGGGGGGGGGGGCGTATCAAGTAATCCCCATACAAAATACTTGTACATGCAATGCATATTTCATACGATATGACCAGAGCTGCAGCACTGCAACTGGCCCATTATATATTCATGTTCGATATCAAACACACAAATTGAATATGCTATGAGTGGGGCGGTGGCTGGCCATTTAATATGAATAATAAGTAATAAATGCATATGTGCTTACAATAACAATGACACGACTTGATGACTTCATAATGTTGTTGATGCTTCAAGCTAATGCGATTTCAACTGCTGCTGCTGCTGCTGCTGTGGCGGAGGCGGAGTCGGAGGGGATGGACTCTACCGCATTCCGATGGGAGCTTCCCGGGCTGAAATACCTCTTAAATGTTTCATAAATTGTTCATTTATGCACACAGATGAACGCAGAGAACAACATTTTGGTTCCATTTACTAAATCACCCAGCGGACCCATACGCTCACGTGTGTGTGTGTGTGTGTGTGTGCACATTACGCAATCAGCCGACGGCCCAAAATGTCCACGGGGATTGGCAGCGGGCATCGAATTGACAGACAGCAGCGCCAAAGTAAATCAGACCCTTCCAACGAGAGAGAGAGAGAGAGAGGAAGAGTGGGAAAGGAAGGAAAGAATAGAGAAAGAGAGAGTTGCTGTGATTTCTAGTCGGGGGCTTCACCTCCCAAAGAAAAACAAGTAAGAGGTTCTAGTCGGGAGCTTCCGACTAGGGGATACCCTGAACCCTCTGCTTCCAACAGGCGATAGGTATAAAATCAAAGATGCTTGATATATATATATATATACTATTCTAGAAGTTACATGTCAAGTTTGGTGACTCTAGCTCATATTATTTGCCGAAATTGCTCAAAAAACAAGATTTCGATATCGATTTGTATCGATTACTTGCAAACGGGGCAAGTTATCGAATATCGGAAACAAACTCGATCTGCGCGGGCACTAGGAAGACCTACACCTTTAAGTCTCTATCTCTTATAGCTTCTGATATCCTTGCGTTCATACATACGGACAGACGGATATGGCTCGATCGACTCGGCTGTTGATGCTGATCAAGATTATATATACTTAACGGGGTCGGAGATGCTTTTTTCTGCCTGTTACATACATTTGCACAAATACATAATACACTTTTTTCCCATTTTCAATGGGTTCAGGGTATAAAAAGTGAAAGCTTAAGACTTGAGATATGAAATATACATTGTCGGATGCCTTGAGCAGAAAGAGTTTATTTAACATTTGCTAACAGTTTCATTATATCGATAAATATCGATAACGATAAGAAATGCTTTACTAAGCATAACACGAAAACAAGTCAGAGGCTCTAGTCGGGAGTTACCGGTTATAGGTTCTGAGTTGGACATCATTTTGAGTCTACACTAGAATATGGAGCATAGTATTTTCTGTAAGTGTAGGTTAGAGAGGAGACTTCAATTGTTGTGCGTGTGTGTGTTCAGATTGTAGCTCAGCTCTCTCATGCCCATGCCCATGGCCCCTTCTCGGCCGCACTCTTGATAAATTAACATAATTGCACAATTTTTCACAATTTGACAGCTTCATAAATATTAAATTTTAATTAATTGAATGCCGTTAAGCGTTGCCCCAATGCAACAGTTTCGAGTGTCTGTCTTTGTGTTTGTGTTTGCGTGTGCATTTAATGCTGGCAATTAGCGGCCGGTCAACAGTTTCATAAATATATCAAACAATTAATCAAAGTGAACCCTGTCCAAAAATAAAAATGATACGAAATGCTACCCAATATAAAATAAAAGGGAACAAACAAAATGGCAGCTGACATTTCCGTTTCCGTTCGGAGCCGGAGCCGGGCAAGCGCTACTATGTCCATATGCTCGAAATGTCAAATAGTTTAATATCCAGGGATTGAATTTAAATTCAAATTGTTATACCGAATTCTTTTATACCCTGCACCCTTTGAAAATGGCTTAAAAGGGGTTTGCAAAACTTAGCTGCCATAGGAAAGATCGTTCGAAAAGTAGGTTCTGGTATGAAAACCTTTTTTATATTAAGATAACTTGATTTAACTCGGGATTTATTAGTTCCATTACAATCCCTATATCTATGCAAAATCTTATCAACATCGGACAACTATATCCTCTAGCTGCTATAGGAAAGATCGGTGGAATAGTATTATCTTATTAGCCGAATATTCTATTTTCAAAGAGTTTTCAACAAATTCAGCTTTTACGAGCTTCACTCTTCTCACATATCTGCAAGGGTATTAAATTTTCGGCGTGCCGAAGATATCGCTTCTCGTTTTTAAACCCTGAACCCATTGAAATTGGGTAAAAAGGTTATTATGTATTTGTGCAAATGTATGTAACAGGCAGAAGGAAGCATCTCTGACCCCGTAATGTATATATATTCTTGATCAGCATCAATAGCCGAGTCGATCGAGCCATGTCCGTCCGTCTGTCTGTCCGTCTGTCCGTATGTATGAACGAAAGGATTTTGGAACATATAAGAGCTAGAGAAATTTTAGCTGTACGTCCTTCTAGTGCCCGCGCAGATCGAATTTGTTTCCGATATTCGATAACTTGCCCCGTTCACAAGTAATCGATAAAAATCGATATCGAAATCCTGTTTTTGAGCAATATTGGTAAATAATAAGTAATAAAAACACCAAACTGGACATGTAGCTTCTAGAATAGTATATATATATCAAGTATATTTCATTTTATACCTATCGCTTGTTGGAAGAAGAGAGTTCAGGGTATCCCCTAGTCGGGAGCTCCCGACTAGAAGCTCTTACTTGTTTTTTTTTTTTTAATATAATGCACAACATATTCAAAGTGATTTATTAAATATTATTTAAAATATGCCGCGGGCGTGATTCACTCGCGAGTCCGCAAAACAGATTTACCACGTGATGCAAATATAGTCCTTATACACACATCATGATATATGTATATATATATGGGCGCAAATGTGCATTATAATTGCGTTATTTAAATATAGTTTATGACATTTAATTTAATTTATGTGCATAGCATTGTCGTTGCATGAAATGCGCTTTCAATGCCATCGATTGCATAATTAATGGCTGAAATATTTCTTAATATTTTATATCTTGAATTTCGTAACAGATGTCAATGCCCAAAAATGGTCGGGCTTTATAATTTATGACGGCAATTATTGTGGCCTGTGCGAAAAGCTTTCCGAGTTATAATTGGTATATGTTGCCTACAGGGTATCTGAAGTCGCACAATAGTACATTATTTTATCTCTTATCTAACATTAATAATGACTAAAACATTTGTATTATTAATGCCAAACTTTTACTATATCTGAAATTTGAAAACAATCGAACAACAAGCACATGAGTGAAGTAAACGTTCAAGTGCTTAAGTTTACTATAAAAATGTTGTCATGCAATGTGTAATGCATAGAAGGAGACATTTTCGAACCCATAAAGTATATACATATATATTCTAGATCCGCATCAAACGCCGAGTTCATATAGCCAAGTCCGTCTGTCCATCCGTCCGTCTGTCTCTCAGCTTTAAAGCTTTTGTCTTACAACTTTGCATAGGTCCTTCTTTCTGCTGTAGACAGTGCATATGTTATGTCGGATCGCTATTTTATATAGCTGCTATAGGAACGAAATGTCGGAAAGTTGGTTCTTATATGGCAAAATATTCTGTTATTATTCTTTGATCAAACTCAGCATTAATAAGCTTCACTCTTCTCCCATATCTGCAAAAGGGAAATTTCTGCAAAGATATTAAATCCTTGCTTTCGCGTCTTTATTATTGTTACAAAGCTTAACTTAAATGTAACTTTACTTAAATATAATCAAAATGTTTATCAAAGTGGCGGAATGTGCAGTAAAAGAATTCAGAGCTCTAAAATCCATTTCGTATGCAATTTGTGCAAATATTTGGTTAACAAAAGCTGAAACTAAACAAACGAATGAATAAATAAGTGAGCATTCAGCTGGCAGTTGGATCTGTAATATAATTTGCTCATCTGCATATCTAATGCACAGTTAGCCGACAGTTTGCAATTTATTTAAATATTTCATTTAACAATTATGCAGCCGCAAATGACAAAATTTAAGGGCGTCAAATGTGCGGGTCAGTGCTACCAATGTGGGGCACACACACTCACACACACACACACACACAGCCTTGCTTGGCCCAGTTTTTGTTTTGTGGCTTGAAAATTTGTCTCAAGTAGCAAGAGTCGCTTTTCCGAGGCGCTGAATAATTTAGAAACATTTTCCGAATGGGGCAACATGAAAACCGCACACAAATTACTGAAAATTGACCGCACTTAAAGCAAGCACACACACAAACACACACACACACCACACAAACACACACACACACACACACATGCAAAACGATTAAGTTTTTAATATGCAAGCGCAATTTTTAAATCTCGTTAAAGCCAAACCAAAGTCAAAAAACCACATAACATCAGCAGTATGTTAAAAAATTAACATGCTGTTAAATGCTCGTTTGCTCGCCATTTTGTTTGCTGTTACGGCACGAAAAAAGGAGTTGGATTCTCCCGATCTAACATTTATGTACAATTTTTAAGGCTAAATTCGGGCAGCGTTTCAAAAAGTTAAATGTTCTACAATCTAATGGGTTCAGGGTATAATAATTGGTTGAGTTATTACATGTTTTTACTTGGGATTAAGTGCCTAAAATTATAGATTTTTTCCAGAATATTCAACACTTGAAATTCGCATAATTTTAAAAATGTAGGCCTTCATATTTTAATCACTTAAATAAATTGCTGCAGCAAGTTTTAATTACTTGGGTAATTAAGTTGCAGGCAAACTTAACAGACTTAGCAAGGTACACACACATACACACCATCATATGTGTGTGTGTGTCTGTGTAAACTGCAGCGCCCGCCTGTGTCGTAGCATAAAGACAAGAAAGTGACCTGATTGACTGAGTAGGTTGGCATAGGCAAGCGGAAATGACAGCCAAACACACACAACACACACGAACACAACACAGGGACAACACACGGGCAACACACACCATTTGTCTCAGAGGGCGCGCGCCGCAGAGTAGGCAACAAAAAATTATGTAAGCAGAAACTTAAAAAAAATATGAGCAAAAAAGTGTAAAAATAAAAAAAAATGGCAGAAAAAATGCAGCTTAAAACTGATGACATTGCACCCGAGCGTGTGTGTGTGTGTGTGTGTGTGTGTGTGCGTCGTGCCGTTGTTTGCAGCAAGTTTTGCCGCAACTGCAGCTACAAAAATTTGTATGGCTCCACACGTATTCACGTGTCGCATATTCATTTAAATTTCAATTTAAGCACACGCGCACACACACACACAGCAAGGGTGTATGCGTGTGTGTGCGAGTGTGTGTGTATGTGGGTGGCGTGTAAGCCACAGCTAAGTGGCCGCAACAGTTGCACTCTCGCCGTGCTGCCAAAACGTGCGCCCATCATTTGAATAACTTGCAAATGTTCATAATGAGCTACTCATTACTCGCGGAATAATGTTTACACGCCGTTAGACACGCACTCAGCAACACACTCAAAACGCACTCACACCAGCACACCAGCACACCCGCACACCAACAGGCAGCCCACAATATTCGGCTGATATGGCAGCACTGCTCGCAGCTCTAAGTTGGCGGAAAAAGCAGCAGAACGCTAGCTAAATGCATTTTATACAGCACTCAACCACATATCAAAATTCATGCAGAAATTTTACCCTAAAATATCTTATATAAACATGAGTCAAAATTTCCCACTCCCAAAACTCGGCCAAATCTCATCCGATTTTCATAAGGTTTGGCTCTTTGTGAATAATTTGGTCTCTAGATCAATTTGGCATCAAAATCTGGCAACGTCATTCTTGGTCGAAATTCATGTTAAAATGGTACCCTCAACTATCCTATATAGACATGAGTCAAAATTTCCCACTCCCAAAACTCAGCCAATTCTTATCCGATTTTTATAAGGTTTGGCTCTTTGTTCATATTTTGGTCTCTAGATCAATTTGGCATCAAAATCTGGCAACGTCATTCTTGGTCGAAATTCATGTTAAAATGGTACCCTCAACTATCCTATATAGACATAGTTCAAAATTCCCCCCCCCCCCCATAACTCGGTCAAATCTCATTCGATTTTCATGAGGTTTGGCTCTTTGTGAATATTTTGGTCTCTAGATCAATTTGGCATCAAAATCTGGCAACGTCATTCTTGGTCGAAATTCATGTTAAAATGGTACCCTCAACTATCCTATATAGACATGAGTCAAAATTTCCCACTCCCAAAACTCGGCCAATTCTTATCCGATTTTTATAAGGTTTGGCTCTTTGTGAATTATTTGGTGTCAAGATCAATTTGGCATCTAAATCTGGCAACGTCATTCTTGGTCAAAATGTATGTTGAAATGGTACCCTCAACTATCCTATATAGATATAGTTCAAAATTTCCCCCCCCTATAACTCGGTCAAATCTCATTCGATTTTCATAAGGTTTGGCTCTTTGTTTATTTTTTGGTCTCTTTGTGAATTATTTGGTGTCAAGATCAATTTTTCATCTAAATCTGGCAACGTCATTCTTGGTCAAAATGCATGTTGAAATGGTACCCTCAACTATCCTATATAGACATAGTTCAAAATTTCCCACTCCTATAACTCGGCCAAATCACATCTGATTTTCATAAGGTTTGGCTCTTTGTTCATGGTTTGGCCTCTAGATCAATTTGGCATTTAAATCTGGCAACGTCATTCTTGGTCGAAATTCATGTTAAAATTGTACCCTCAACTATCCTATATAGACATAGTTCAAAATTTCCCACTCCTATAACTCGGCCAAATCTCATCCGAATTTCATAAGGTTTGGCTCTTTGTTCGTGGTTTGGCCTCTAGATTTGGCATTTAAATCTGGCAACGTCATTCTTGGTCGAAATTCATGTTAAAATTGTACCCTCAACTATCCTATATATGTATGTAGACACAAGTCAAAATTTCCCACTTTTAAAAACTCGGCCAAATCTCATCCGATTTTCACGAGGTTTGGCTTTTTGTTCATGGTTTGACCTTTAGATCAATTTGCCATTTAAATCTGGCAACGTCACTCATGATCAAAATGCATATTGAAATGGTACAGTTAATACCCTTTTAGAGATTTCCCCTTTTCAGATATGTGAATAAGTTATTAATACTTTTCTATACAAATTAAAATGCTTATTAAAATTACTATAGCAAACAGTTAAAAGCTATTTTTCTGCCAAAGTTCGTTAGTTAGCTTAAACTTAAGACGTTAAAGATTAAATATATTTTTTGTTAACCGCTTGTCAACAAAATGTCAGAATTATCTGGAGTTCTGGCAACCCTGCGTCATAGAGTTGGCAATACTTTAACAACCAGTTAAAAGGCATAAAAAGTCGATTTATTGTTCAGAATTGCCAGACAAACAATGCTCTGCGGGGTGGCAACGCTGTGAATCCCTCATATATTTTATTATATCGGCGTATTAAACTTTTAACAGATTTTGGCAGGCAAAAAAGAGTTTTAAAATTGTTTGGCCCTGCCAGAAAAACAATGCTCTGTCATAAATTATTATATTCAATTTATTATATTAATCTTTCAACAGATTCGAACCTTAATACCACAAAAAGTGTTATTAAATTACGATCTGAAAATAAGCTTATGGAAAAGGGAAAATATGAGTTTTTCAATAGTTTTCTTTACATTAAAAGCCTGGCCTGGCCTGGTCCACATATACAACAAATATGCTCTCTGGGCACATATTCAGTAGAAATGGATATTCTGAATGCCTTTGCATTCTCTTACGGCACTCAGCTGTGCCAATAAGCAAGCCCTTGCTGCGCTACATATTTGATAAAATCAAAAATTATTATTAAAAATATAGCTCAAAAGTCTGACAAATAAGTAATTGATTTACGAAATACCAAAAATGCTGGAGAAAACTCTCCAATTTAAATCAAATTTTCGTAGCGACAACAAATCAATGAGGTTTTTCCGCCCTAGCACCCACAGTCAACACACACACACACATAGTTGAAAGATAAAAGTTAAAAATTTGCCTCGAAGTTTTTATGGTTCAAATAGACAAAAGGCAGGCACAAAAATGTGAAAATAACAAATGCATTTTACTAGAAAATGTAAATATATACAAAAAGCAATCAGAGCGAAATAAACAATGTACACACACACACACAGAGAGACACGCACATGCACTCAAGCACAGACAGAGAGAGAGAGGAGTGCAGAGCGTAATAACTAATTATTTGGGCTGGCAACAACGTTGCGTATGAGTGCTGCGGCATACATTGCGTATACGCAATGTGCAGCAGACGTAGCAAGAAATTTCTTTCAATTAAATTGTTGTAAGAAATTGTTTGTTGGCTGGCAATGTTGGAAAGTGCATGTAAAGTTGTTGTTGTCGTTACCAGCTGCGTGTTGCCTGCCTGTGTGTGCATGTATGTGTGTGTGTGTGTGTGTGTGTGGCAACAATTGACAGCGACACACATAAAAGCTTTTAAATCTTAATAAATCTTGCATACAATTTGAAAAAGTAAAAGCAGCAGCCGCAGCCGCAGCGCAAGTTGAAGTTTCGTTTCGCGGGGCGTGACCGAGTGACAATGATGTGGCATAGATTGTGGCACAGCAACGTACGTAGTCTTGGCAAGGGGGCGGGGCAGGTAGCTGAAAGAGGGAGGTTTGTCTGTGGGTTAAGCAGCCGCTGCCGTTGCCGTTGCCATTGCTGTTGCTCCTTCAGCATTTTTGGCAACTGGCAGCTGTAGCTGACACGCAACACATCCCAACCAGCAGCAAGTTGTGGCTACAAGGGGGGGGGGCAGGTGGGGAGGGGGTCGGCTGTCTGCTGCTGCTGCTGCCACAAGTCAAAGGCAAATGGCGACGCCGGTTTCATGGCTTGCAACGGACGCGCACCTTGAGCCGAGCCGTGGGGAGTCGTGGGCAGACGGAGAAGGCGTCTCCACTGTGTCTTTGGCATACACGCCCACATTTCGTTGACGGGATTTATATATGCATATATAATATATATATATTTGTAAAATATATATAAATATATAGTACATATATATCTGTGTACATTTTGTATAACTTTTGATGCTCTTTATTGTATGAATGGATAAGCTTATTTCATATCCTTCATCTTTCGCCTCTCATAGCTCATATTTTATTTGGCAGTTGTCCCTGATATCAGCTTCAAGCCGAGATGTTTAAGTATACATATATGTATAAAAATAAATGCTGCTAGCGTTCACTTCATGAGAGCTGCGATCTTATAAGTAAATCCCGAGTTTTTCAGGCTGCCTTTAATGCAAGTATGCATAAGATAAACAGTCTTTGTGAGGAATGTTACCCTAAAATAGCAGCGGGCGCTGTTGGGCAAAATTTTAAATATTCGTGACCTCCGTATGCCTATCGAGTGAATATGTACCAAATCGGGAGCTCATTTATTCACTGACATATGCCCTAAAACACAGGTAATGGAAATCGATATTTATCGATTTTTGAAAAAACATTCTCAAATTTCGAGTATCTGTGAAAAAAAACCGTGTTTATATTAGAGAGCTTACACAAGAATTTGTTGTATGTATTTGACATAATCGCCAAGCTGTATTTTCAAATCGATATTTATCGATTTTTGAAATAACATTCTCGAATTTCGAGTATCTGTGAAAAAAACCGTGTTTATATTAGAAAGCTTACACAAGAATTTGTTGTATGTATTTGACATAATCGCCAAGCTGTATTTTCAAATCGAGATTTATCGATTTTTAGACAAAATTATGAAACTATCGAAGAAAAGATCTAGAGTAACATGCGTACAGAACTAAAAAAAAAAAATCAAGATTGAGCAGAAGATGGAGAACACGAAACAGATATATAGATAAACTATAGTAGAAAAACAAAGATATTAAAAAAATATATTTAAGGAATTAGTAAGCAGCCAAGGTAGCAGAAGGAATAGAATAGAAGGAGCCTGGTAGAAAGTTAATCAGTTATAAGTAGAAGCAGACATCGTGAATATTTATTTGATATATTCAATGAAAATTACCCTTTTTTTTATATCTGTGTGCACCATATTCCATCCGAAATTGCTATTTAGTTTTAATTTAATTCTTTTCGCCTTTTCTAAGATTTTTCAACTAAGCCAAATGCCTCAACTGGGAACATGAAAGGGAAGAATAAGCAAATGGGGTTGCCTACTTTGTAGGGTTGCCATAAAAAACGTTAGGATAAATTACTTTAACGCAGGCAAGTTTCGTAGTTCGCTGTGACTGCTACTCTTTTTTTTCTGGGTACTTTAATTTTTTCATGCAAGACGCCGACTGCGTAAAGTATATGTGTATACCTGATCAGTAGCAGAAACCGAGTCGTTATCGCCATGATTTTCTCTCCGTTTCTATGCAAATTGGTCGCTCAGCCTTTAACCTATTGTTATGAAATGTTGCATAGAAGCGTCCTTCAATTGCAGGCAGTAGATATGTGTGTCGGAATAGGCCGGATCGAATCTCTTAAACATGTAGGAATGTTCGTTTGGCAGTTAAGTTTTTTGGTTTTCAAGTTATCTTCCGGATATCTTGTAGACTTAGCAAGGGTATTTAATATTCGTCACGCTCAAAATAATGTTATTTTGTGTTCTCGATATTTTGTGTAAATCTGACGTTGTTATAAAGTTGCTTTCGCTGTTGTTGTGCGCTGTTTTCAGTTTTAAAAGGGGCAACACAATGTTGCCATACAGAAACACACGCACACACTCACACGCACACACACAGACACACACACACACAGACACACACGTAAATACGTATATAAATTTTGCACAACTAACTGCGTCACATTTTGCATAAGTGATGAGATCGATTTCCGGTGATGGTGCGTGATGAGGACGAGGAAGCAGCGAAGAAGAAGAAGCATACGAGCAAGAAGAAGCAGCAGCAGCAGCAGCAGAGGCAGCAGCAGAGGCAGCTGTGTGGCACGTTGCAAGCGCCACAGCCAAAAAATCTTCTGGGCCAAGTTGCCAAAGATTGTCAACAGTTATTGCTTATGCCCGAACGGTGCCATTTATAGTGTGTGTGTGTGTGAGTGTGTGTGTGTGTGCTTATGTATGTGTGTACGTGTGTGTGTGTGTGTGTGTGCAATGAACCGCATCGCAACTTGCAACTTGAAGCCGGCAGCCGAACAAAATAAACCGAGAGTGCCATAAAATGTTTGCACACAGTTTTTGGCGCTTGACTTTTGCCAAGAATCCCCTACATACCCTTCGCCCTTCCCCCTTCCGCCGCCTGCCCGTCACGCTTTCCTGGGTGCCTGCCCCTCGCGGCATGGACCACCGCACGGCCATTCATCCATTGCCAGAAATTCGCCTCGCACCTTTGCAGCATGTTTTGTTGCTTATTTACGTTCGTTTTGCCCATTTTTATACACGCCATTTATTTGGGGTTTTTTTTTTGCTTTTTTTTTTCATTGTATTTTCGTCTGGATTTCTTCTTAATTTCTGCTTCTTGTTTTCCTTATTTATGTTGAGCTATAAAAGCAGCCACAGTTTCTCTTCATCGTACCCTTCATTGTGCAGCGGGTATTTACGAATTAAAGTTGACTTTATCGGAGACGAAATGCTCTTGAATATAAGATAGTATAACTGCCATGAAAGCAAAAGGTTCACTGAGGTTTGAGTTGAGCAGGCAGATCGAATTCTGGTAAAGAAAACTTACATAGAGCTCTAGTACTTTGTGGTACTATTTGAAGACAGTGGAGAAGACAAAGAAGTTTAGAGAAGACGTTTTTTTTGAAGTAGCGAAAAGTGTGTGTCTTCGTTTGAAGGTGATCTCTGAAAAAGTCTTACCCCGAAGGAGATAAACTAAGCAGCTGTTTTTATAAGGGAAATGAGCTTCTGGTTATTTACTGGACAGTACTTTCTAGGAGCCATATCCACTGGGAGGAAAATATTCTCAAAAGCAAATGCTCCTAGAAGATTTCGCGAGCAGGTGTTTACACATGACAAGATTTTCGGAGAAGACAGGTGATTGTAGAGTAGAGCTAGACTTCCTGAGACTAGTTTAACTAGGCTTTATCCATATATGCTTTGGAATACCTTGTTATAAGAAGTATGTTACCACTGCAAATTAAACTAAGGAAATGTAGGTCTTAGGGCTGTCCCAAAAGTATTGCCTTACAAATGTGCAATATTGCAAACAATTGCGCAATTTTCTTTCAAATCAACTTAGTTAGGGTATCTAAGTCCTCTGCCAGCAGTGCAACAAATGTTGTTTAGCTGTTATTTTGTGTGTCCAACAAGAAGCAGACAACAACTTGGTGCTTAAGGCAGAATTTAAGTGCATATAATATATAAATATTTATTAAATGCATAGTTTTGGGCTAGTTTATGACTTGCATCAAGTTGCTGGCGTCACTTGAGGTTAATTTTTTACGAGTCTGGAAAATGTTGTTCGACATTTTATTGTTCAATTTGCGTGTGCTACAAGAAATAGAGCTGATAAAGAAAAAATGTTTAAAGTCAAGTTTCGGGCTGTGCTTAGGCATTTTATGATGAGCATTTTGAATTTTGCATGAGCAGCAACAACAACAGGAGCAAGAACAACAACAACTAATTGTCGTTTGGCTTAGGGGTCGGGGGCTGAGACGACCGCATGACACATAAAAACTGACATGAAACTGCCCTTAACGAGCGCATAAATCTTTAACTGGCCTGCAACAACAGTAAGAAGTGGGTGGAGGGGGGCGGTGGGTGGTTGTTGCCAGCAGAGAGAGAGAGAGAGAGAGAGAGAGGGCGGCTTTAATTTTGATTGTGCACACATTGCAATTGCGAGTGTGTGTGCGAGCGAGTGTGTGTGCGAGCGAGTGCATGTTGTTGTTGTTGTTGTTGTTGTTCTGCAGTTTTTGTTCATGTGCGTGCGTGTGTGTGTGTGTGCGTGTAGCTGGCGCTTTGTGGCAGTCAGCACTTTTTGGGCTATGCACTTATTTTGTAGCATACTTTTTGGCATGCCATTAATTTAATATGCAGCAGCCAGAGCAAAAGGGTGGGAGCGCGAGCGCCAGGAATGAAGTAAAAAAACGACAGATAGGAGGAGAGGGGGAGAGAGAGGTGGAGAGACAGCGAGCTGGAGCAAATAACCAGTAAGGTAGACACTGAGCATGTAAGTGTGTGTGTGCGTGTGTGTGTGTGTAGAGTGTAATTGCGCGCACAGCACTTAAGTCATTTTGCTAGGCAAGTGTGTGTGCGTGCAACTTTAAATGTTTATTTAATTGTGTTAAGTGTCATTTACACTGCAGGACTCTCTCTCTCTCTCTCTCTCTCTCACACACACGCGCACACACTCAAACACACACACGCATTCGCTGAGTGCTTTTGCTTTGCGCCATTTTAGCGGCAAAACTTTTAGCTAACATTTTAATTTATGTGTTGTGCTGCCGCGCCCCACTAACACACATGCACAGCAAAGACTGTCATACACACATACGCACACACACACACACACACACACACGCAGAGCACACATGTGTGCATCATATAAATGAGTCGGTTTTCAAAATTAGTTGCACTGTAAAAGTTGCAACGTCTTCATTACGCGCAGATAAACGCCAAGCCACACACACACACACATACACACAGGCACACACACACACACGCGCACACACGCACACACACTCACGCACACACTCACGCCCACACACAATCATGTGTGTGTGTGGGTCTTGTCTAGTGCCAGACAACTTGTCAGCCATTCAGGCTGGCTGGCAGTGGGCGTGTCTGCCACTCATTCAGCTGCATTTGGCTTTGCAACTACTGCTGCCAGTTGAATACCCTGTACGCTTCAGGCAACTTAAATGGGGTATATTCAAGTGTCTACATCAAATGTAACAGTCGACAGTCTCGCAAGCGTCGTTTGGGTTTGGCTTAGGTTATTTCCCGAGTTGTAACCGATTTTGTTAGATCTTATATGAACAAACCGTAACTGTCTGTCGACTTTTAATACCCTGTAAGTTTTTTCAAGTTTGCAGAAATGCGAATACTTTTTCCATTTAGCATACCTTATTGTTGACAATATCGCCTACCTTACACTTTTGTATCTTCCGCAGGCCACAAGTAGCTGGGCATGAGCAACTGTTAAGGTCTAGGGTATCTTGGGATCGGCTACCTTTGCCTGGTACGTTTAAATGGGTTTTTGAAATATTGTTACGGCGCACTATTTGCATTGCTTGCAGCACAGTTTTCCAGCTCCGATGTGTGTCAGGTTTGGGGTATTCAATTTAAAAAGGCTTCCTTAAATTCCCATGTTGCCATATTTTGTCACTTTAATTTTTTTTTAACAAATATTTTTGTTAGCTTAATCATAAAACGTCTTTTATTTTGCTATAAATATTATAAATTTTTACATTTTATTTGCACAAGAAATCGCTTCTAAAGTTCAAATAATTGATAGTAAAGCTTTTAAAGCTTTTATATATTCGAAATGTATTCTTTTTTGTTTTGATATTTTTAGTATTTAAGCATTTTTATATTTTTTCCACTTAAAATGCCCCATTAACAGGACGCATTTTTTTTTTATATTTTAATAGTGCAAAATTTTCTTCAAGACATCTTGTGGTATTTTTAATTGCAGAATTTTGGAAATTCCATTTATATACTATTTTCAATCCGAAAATAATATTCCGAATTTCGGGAATGTTTCCCAAAGTGACAATATTTCTTCTTTAAAATTTATAATATACACAATTAATCTAGATTGGCTCAAGTACTTTTTTAATTGCAGTTTTTAGCAATTTCATATGTTTTTCCTCATAAAAGTTTCCCAAAATAACCCATAAATAGGTTAAAGTATTCAGAATTTTTAAATTTATAATTTATGCAGGTTGTTTTTGTTCCAACTCCTTCTCTTTAAAACGTCAAAAATTAATTTATTTAGATAATAAATTTCACTTTAACACTGAACAAAACTCCGGCACATGCACACACACACACACTTGGGCAAATGTTTAATGATTAGCAGCAGCAAATTTGTTGCTGTTGTTGTCGAGGCAGCTTAAAAGTGCGGGGGGTCAGTGTTAAGCTGGTGAGCGTGGCAAGGGGAAGGGGAGCGGGGTAGGGCTGGTGGGCGTAACGCTTTCAATTTAAAATAACAAATAGTTTAAGCGCTTTCAGACTGGGCCTTCTAATTTGTTGCACACATAAATTAAAACGGCAAGCTAATAAATAACGGCTCATTAAGCCCACACACACATACACATCAGCAAGAGGCAACAGCAGCAGGGAGAGGAAGAGAGAGAGAGAGAGAGAGAGAGAGAGAGGGGAGCGAAAGTTGTTGCCAGTGCGTTAGTTGCAGAAATTGTGAGCCAGTGGCGCGCTTAAGAGGGGTTGAGCTGTGCTCCGGCACGGGTCTGGTGGGGGGGGGGGGGGCATGCCTTTTGCACTGTTCGCATTAAAATTAACTGCCCTTTGTGAACGGCTGTTGGTCATTTGTATTTGCGTGTATGGGCGTGGCAGGTACGCCCATGCAGAGCTTTAAAGGCGAGCCGGGGCAGGCCTGGTCTGGCCTGGCCTGGCCTGGCTTGGCCAGTGTTGACAAACGCATAAAAACCGTAAATCTGACCGCTAATTATAAATCCAACGCGCGGTCTTTGTGCCCAGCGCAATGTGCAAGTGTGTGCGTGCGTGTGTCTTGTGTAAATGTTGCATTAATTAGCAAATTTAAATGCATAAATTAGTAACGCAATCAATTTAAAATGCAGCGCTTATAAATTTTAGAGTCGCTTTGTGCCCCTTTGTTTGTCAAAAAGTGCTCGGTGCGGCGGGTGGAAGGGGTCAAACAACACTTGTAATTTAACACCCTCGGGCACCTTTTTGTTATTGTTTGCCCAGCATCAAAGTAAACAAATTGATTGAAAACAAACAAAAGGCAAACTTACAACAATGCGCAGTTCTGATAGCCAAAAGAAAGATTTTGCTAAGGAGATCAAATCAATACTTTCGAATATACGATTTCCATTGCAGCTAGTATGATGAGAGCTACAAACATAATCGTTAATACGCTAATATGATTTTGTAGATGAATTATATAAAAATACATAATTGATAGATCCATATTCATAAAACCTATAGAGTTACAGACCTAATACGTAGTTCTTCCTAGTGCCCGCGCTGTTTTTTTTTTCGATAGTCGATAACTTGCCCCGTGTTCAAGCTATCGATAAAAATCGGAATCGAAATTCTTTTAACAAATCTCTTAGGTTAGAGTCATCAAATTTTGTTATGTAGCTTCCAGAATGGTATATACAGTTGCTTATTTGTTTTTGTCTCTGCGCTTTTCCCAATAATTGAAATGTTCTCGCTATGCCTAACACTTCTAAAAGTGTTGCAAAACCACAAAAGATATCAATGGTTCGGTTCACGATTGGAACCAGCTCCCTGCCTTTGGGTTCGGCTCGTGCACTAGTTCGTTCACATCCATGAGCGCGGCCTGAGTTCAAACCTTGGTTTGTTATTTATTTATCAAGATTTTCATATAGGCATCTACCAAATATTTTTATATAAATCGAATGATTGAAGGCTTTAAAGATTTTTATTGATTTCGGTTGATTTTTAAGGAACTGATTTGATTAAAGGATAAGTTTATATTAAGCAATATTTTGTTGTTGTGTTTACCATTTAAAGTTATACAAAAGGGTATGTACTTCGGGCTAAGTTTGAAATACAGGGTATGTCAAATCATAATTGAATAAACGGTCTGAATGCAAAAGTCAAGGAACACCAAAAAGCGGCTGAAATTTCGGGCATTTAAGCCTGGTTCAATACAAAATGCACGGAGTCAAGAAATTCAGGAAATAAACATGGATGTGTGTGTGTGTGTGTGTGAGCGTTGGGTAATCATAATTACCGGTTGACATATGCCAATAAAGAGCTCACTAAAGCGTGTGTGTGTGTGTGTGTGTGTGTGTGTGTGTGTGTGCGTGTGTGTGCTTGTGTGCCTGCTTTATGGTCTGGCACACATACATAAATTATAATTAATCGAGTGTATTTCAACGGCCCCAAAACTGAAACTAAACAAGTCAAATGGTGTGAAATAATTTGTGCAATGTGCACCTAAATGCTGCCAGTGTTGTAAACATTTGCAAATGATATTAACTGCAGCAACAATATTGTCAAGCAATGGCTAACAGCTCAATTAACTCAACAACGAGTTACCCTGTAAATAGCTTGAGAGGCGGTCTTACTATTTAACTTTTATAAACAGATTAAAGAGCTTTTGCCAACTGCCGATTCTTTGGAAACTTTCATTCGGATATGTTGTAGAATATATATAGAATTACTGTCAATATATACAATTACCACTGATATTTATTAAAAATCAGTTATAAGATATCTTGGGCTTGCCGAAATATTAACAGATAATACAAAAATTCAATCGAACTCAATAAAAAGCTATTAGTTTACTTAAAGGACCAGATCTAGCAGAAGATAGAACAAAATTATATTAAATTTGGTTAGACAGATCCTGTGATATCAATGATTACTAATATATACAGGGTATTTTTATTTCTATTCATTTATTTGTAATTTTTCAAATTTCGGAGATTAAATCACAATGACATAAAATCGATATTCACGGACATAACGAAAATGATGAAGTTTGTAAATTAAAAATGATAATCAGAATATATGCTACAAATTTCAAGTCTCCAGCTCTTAAAGTCTAGAATTAGATTAGCTAAATAATCGCGAACAAATTTGCAGCTGGTCAAACAACTCAAGACTTAAATAATACCTAAAAAAACCGTAATGCAAAAATTAAAGAGCATTAATAAGTAAATCAAACATTTGATATTGCAACAAAAACTAATTATATATAATTCGCAAATGCGAATGCGTTACGCCAACTGATTACGTATACGCCGCATTGTCTGGCAGGAGGGAAGCGCAAGTGTCCACGAACTGGCGACCAGTTCAAATCCCGAGGCCAGCTCGTAGAGCTGAAGTAGGAGACGTTTGTCACGTTCATAATTGCATAATGTATTATGCAGATTTTGCATAACAAGTTGCCGCAGCAGGGAGCACAAAATCTGGCGATAGACGTCTTTGGCTTTTGCCTTTCATTGCATTTGTTGCAAGGGGGAAAGGGAGGGGGGGGGCGGCTGTGGCAGAGTCGGGACGGCGGGGGGGCGGGTGGACAAGGCAAACAGCTCGATGACAAAACAAAGGGCAAAAGTGTAAAAGAACTATGCTAATAGCTTGGCCGAGCTGCCATTCTTGCCTGGCCTGACGCTGGCGTGCTCTATATATATTTATATATATTTGGTGTATATATCACTCGGAATTATGGGACGGGGTAAGGTTGACGGAGAGCTGACCTAAGTCTGGGTAATTTTGGTTTAGCTTAATGGCCAGCTGAAAACGTAGCACTTTGATAGGCCAACAATTAGTTAAGATTTGTTTTGACTGAAGCTGTTAAACAACACTGAAAATTTATAATAATAAAGTAACTGTAAATGTTACGTAACATAGCATTTAACGTAATGCAGCCCTATGTTAAAGGATACCCTCCCTCAATCCCAATCCCCATTTCAGGCAAGGAAATTGACATCAAAGGGGCTTTAACGTCAAAAGTTCATTTTAGCCATCTTAACGCAAATTATATCTTAGGAAAATAAGTTGAAGTCTTACGTCAACACGTAATGCACTTAGGTCATACGTAATTAGTAAAATGCCTGCCAGCTTCTACTACTAGACTGTAAGCCAATGTGTTAAGCTGGTCAAACATTAAGCCTTTTGTGACGTAACAAAATATGCGACGTAATAAGCAGCTCAACGTGATGCAAGCTTTAATTCAAATAGTAAAAGACTCCTAGATAACAATCATTGTGTAATAAAAACACTAAATAGTAATTATGTTATCCAACGAGGTAAACTGTAATTGTTGCGACATTTATTCACTTAATAGATTCTTATTTGATTAGCAAAGAAAATAATATGGTCAATTCAATGCGTTAAATAGATTATGAATTTAACAGGTTAGTAGGTTGAAAGTGATAGCAAAAATTTGTAATTCTCTTTAGTTGAGGCTGGTTAAACTCGAAAAGCCACGTAACGAAATGCTTAAAGTACTGACTTTCTTAACGTTATTAACCTTACGTTTCGTTACGTAATTTGCAGTTTGTCGTTATGCTTCAAAGTTTTTGGCTTATTCAATTGGTATCGCGCACAAAATTCGTTGGCTGCCATTAGAAACCCCTGTAAACTACCGTTGCACAAAGTGCAACGGCAATGCCGTGGGAGAGGGCCAGTGTGGAGGAGGTGGGGGGGGGGGGCGGTTTGGTGCACCGCAGCGGAGCTGTAGGTGTGGCGCACTAAAAACGAAAATGAAAACGTGGCAACAGCAAAAACAGATTCATGCAATTTGCATATTTTCAGCGCTGCTGCGGTTGCCTCTGACGTTGCACTGCACGACACTTTCAGCGTCGTTTGCCAACACTGAATGGGGAAGAAGCAGCAGCAGCAGCAGCAACAGCAGCGCAGTCGGCAGCAGCTAGAAACAGCGGCAACAGACAATAAAGTCTTTTGCATATGCAAAGGCTCCGGCTAAGGCCGCCGCCTACGACGCGTCTTTGTTTCATTAAGTACTTCTCCTTGTATTGTTTTTATTATTATTATTATTATTATTATTTTATTTTTATTTTTTCTTTATTTTATGTGTCAGTAGCAACCAGCGACAGCGAGCAACAACGTTGCCAAGAAGCAAAGTTTGTGTCGAAATATTTTTAGGCTCCGTTCGTTTTTTTATTTGTCTATACCCTTACAGAGGGTTGTTAGGATTTTGGAATGGAACTTGAAAATGTTTTTTCAAAAATATATGAATGAGTGCACACCTTTAAGAAAAAGCCAAATATATGTGGCTTATAGCTTTGTAGTTAGGCTCAGGTATTAGGTCTTGGTACGTAGAAAAAACCTTAAATTGAGTTTGTGTAGGAATTGCAAGCCAATTGTTTGCTTGTCAAATAAATTTTACTTTGTGAACGTATTCGAGTTGTGATCGGTTAACAATATCCTGCAGCTGGTAATTCAATTAAGATGCCAGCAAGGGTATTAATTCTTGGCTGCTATTAAAAAAATGAAGAGCGGTGCTTTTTATAAATTCTACGCTTTGTATTTTATTATTTTCTTGTCTACAGCTTTATTTTTGCAGCGCGGCTTTTGTTGCCGAGCAGCAGCCCAAAAGTGAACATACAAAAGACAAAGTAGCACAAATTTCCATCCATGCGCAGCGGGGGCGTATAAAGAGGGGTGTGTCTGGGTGTGTCTGGGTGTGTCTGGGTGTGTGTGTGTGTGTGTGTGCTTGGTGTTGTCGTGTCTTAGAGACGTGCATGCCGTGCAGACAGTTAAGCAAAAGGCGCCAAAATGAAAGCCTTTTATGCCCTACGCCTTCACACCCCCCCCCTGCCGCTCACCCAGCCGCCCCTTCAAAGGACTCGCCAACAAAGCAGCGACAGAGCCAGACTCGACTCGAGGAAATGCCAAGAACAAAAGAATCAACGCTTAACACAATTTTTTTATATTTTTTTCTTCTTTTGGTTCAAGTGGATTGCGGCACACACACACACACACGCACACACACTCCAATACACAGCGCCCACGTTTTATGCAACTGCGACTTTCTCGGCATCAAAGGGGGACATTACGTATATAGAAGTCTGCTCTAGGCCCGAGTTGTCCAACATCGTCTGCTTCACATGTAGGACAAGTTGCCCCCTGTCACTACCCCTGCTCCGCAACCCTGGCCCCACACTCATACAGCGGTTGTTGTTGATAGAATTTATTTAGTTATGCACACCTTCATTTTAAGGCCCTTTACGTGCCACACGAACACATGCTTAAGTGTCCAAGTATGTGTGTGAGTGTGTGTGTCGCAAAGTTTTGGTGTCACGGCGCCACATGAAATTATAGCAACGTGTGGCCCTCATTGGGCGTGTGGGCGTGGTCTGGTCACAGTTAGAGCGGTAGATTGATATTATTATTATTATTCTTGTTTATTATTATTCTTATTATTATTTATATATTTATTATTATTATTCGTATTCTTATTATTCTTATTATTCTTTTTATTATTATTCTTATTATTCTTATTATTATTATTTGTATTATTATTATTATTATTATTATTATTATTATTATTATTATTATTATTATATATTATTATTTGTATTATTATTATTATTATTATAATTATTATTTGTATTATTATTATTATAATTATTATTATTATAATTATTATTATTATTATTATTATTAACATTATTATTATTTTTATAATTATTATTATTATTATTATTATAATTATTAACATTATTATTATTATTATTATTATTATTATTATTATTATTATTATTGTATTATCATAATTATTATTTATCTTAATATTAAGAAAAGTAAAGCAATCAGCTTTTGAGAGGCATTCATTTCCTTTCTGATTGTACGCGCGTCAATGCAAATCCCGTTACAGCTACAGATCATTCCGTTAAATCGCTCGCCTGAACTGATTGAGAATTGCAATGCCAAAGTTGCTGGGAATTCGAAACGCGGCCAAACATTATCGACAGCCGCTTGGCGCTGAATTTGAATTTGACTTATGGTGCGACGGGACCGGGGGTGGGGGTTGGGTACGCAATTTAAACTGACGCCGCGGCATGCCACAAACTGAGGCGGTGGCACGGCAAATATGTGATAAGGCCCACAGCTGCAATTAGGAAATAGCCAAGCGGCCAAAATGTGCACTCAATTATGGCCAAGATGATGTAGAGTCAGGTATATGGGGGGTTGGCCAAGAGCAGTGGGGCTACCAAGGTCGAAAGTGGCTTAAAGTTGAGTCAAGAGAAAATGCTATATTTTATTTGTATTTATTTCAGGTGTGTGTGTGCGTTTGTGTGTGTGTTGGTGTGGCCGTGTCTAACACACACACACACACACACACGCACACACACACACACACACACAAGTATGCTGGAAAACACTTTGCATTTTCGTAATTGCTAAAAATTTATGTGTTGTGTTTGCGGTGGCGGTCAAAGACACTGTGAAAGGTGCTCGCAGTTGGCTTGAATGCGTGGCGAGGGGGGAGTGATGGGTGGGAGGGAGAGGGGTAGGGTTAATGTTGTGTGGGTATGCAATGGGGTGTTGGTAGGTTAGTCTGTGGCATTTGCGGTTAGCAGCTATTTGCTGTGCTTTAGTTAAGTGTTTGGGCTTTGATTTTCCACACCGAAAGCCACAGCTTCGTCTCTCCCCCCTCCCCTCTCTCTCACGCTCTCTCTGCTTCGCTCACTCTAGTTTAGTTCAGCTTCATTAACATTGTAAACGTCGGCAAGCTGCAATTACAGACGCATTTAATATTAAACTATTTATCATCTAGAACTCATTTCATATTTTTATCTCTTAGCTGGGCTCAAAGGGAAATCTACTTTTTTACATATCCTTGAAGCCAAACAGGATTAAAGACATTTGCTAGGCTATGCTTGAAGCCAAGAACTTTAAAATTTATTATCTGATTGTATTCTTTATATTATTCATATTTTGGAAGTTCTAAGGTTTGAGTTATGTTAAGTTTACGAGACATATCCAGACAAATAATTAAGACTAACACAGTCTGACCCTTGAGAAGATTACATAGAAGATTCACAAGCTCACATACTTAGATACATCTGGCCTGGACAAATGCCCATTCCTTGAAACACCATAAGAGTCTTATCCTTTACAGAAAAACGCTTGAATAAATTCTCTAAACTTATTCCTAGACATATCCCAAGAATATTGTACCTTTGATATAACCCTAGATGAAACTCTGGGAAAAATTCAGTTGATCGTCTATCGTCTATCCAGAGTAAGATATATCCTGTCACAAATGTTCACCCAGGCATACTCTTGAATATTTCTGGAGTTGTCACGAGAGATCCCTATAGATGGTCCTAGTCAGTTCTATAGACATCTTTTTTAGACATATCCTTAGGGCATACAGTCCTTGGCATCTGGCATCTTAGCATCTTAAGCTCTACCACTTACCTGCCATTAAAGCTGAGTTCCGTTGGAAATACCCTTCACAAAATAACCCTAGCTAAAAAGTCCTTTAAAGCTTTTTAATATTTGATCCAGAATCCAATTGGCTGATTAGAAATGTCCTCCGTTCAGCTCATTCAGTTCGTAACTTAAGCAAATTGCATTTAAGATTTATAAGTTTTAAGATTTCGTTTCAAGCCCAAGTCAAACACAAATATACAAATCAAACAACTTTCAAAAAGTCAGGTAAAACAAGTCGAACAACTGGATAACAAAAACTTTTTTCTGATTTGTCCGAAAAACTTTTGCATCAACCCTCTCTCTCTCTCTTTCTCTCTCTATGTTCTAATTTTTTTTTGTTTATTTACTTCAGCCTAAAAACAGCTCCAAAATTCGACCGTATTTCGTTTTGTGGGGCAGGGAAAAGTAAATGAATAAATAATCAGACTGACAGGACGACATTGTGACGTCACAAGGCTGAACGCCCACTGTCCCCTCTCAAATTCTTGAATAGGTCACACACACACGCACACACACTCGCATGAGATGTCAATTAGGCAACCCTGTCACTGGCACAAACAATTTACAATTTCAATTTCCATATTCCAATGAATATGTAAATGTATTGAGGATGTTTCCGCAATCACTTACTGTGGAAAATTAGCTTGAAAATAGAAAAGGTGAACAATTTTCGATCTATTTATACTCGAACATATTATACTTCCCATATTTGGTGTCTCCAATTCCTATTAGCTTTGAGATCTGTCCAAAATACGGGAATTCGATATTGATTTTTATCGATGTGGAATTGGTGCGATTTATGATTCAATATAAACTCCATATTATCGTGCTTTTGGATGAGATCATCTTAGATGAGATGAACGAAAAGACAGGACATGATCTTCGACATCCTGATCAAGAACATGAACATATACTTAATGGAGTCGCCGATGTCTCCTTCTTAGGTCAGATTGAGTATAGTTAGGTTAGGTTAGGGTAAGTTAGCTTAGGAAAGCTTTAGTCGGGTTATGTTGATTTAAGTTATATTAAAGGTAAATTAAGGTTAGGTTAGGTTATGTAGGTCAAGCCATAACGAAGCGATAATCCTAAGAGGCTGCCGGCCCCATTGGCCAAGCCATCACAAGCTTTAAACCTGATAAAGAGTCATAAAGCCAGGAAAATATATGGACAGCTGCCGAATGGGGCAATAAAACAGTTAACCAATTTGTTTGGCACGTCCAAAATGCCACATGAAGATGCCGCAGAGGAACAGCTAGAGAGAGAGGGAGACAGACAGAGACAGAGAGAGAGAGAGAGAGCAAGAGCCAGATGCAGTCAAGCGCATTTATCATAAATATGCGCAGCTAGTTGCGATTTATAGCTCAACTTAAAACCACTAAACTAAAATCCAAATGTTTATAAACGCAACTGAAACTGAAACCAAGCGCCAGAGCAGGCCGTGCAGAAGATTGGCCAGCGGTGAGGGCCCAGTGCTGGCAGCCGGGCAAATTTCGGAATGCCGAAAAAAAAACTATGCCGGAAATACGTGCTTAGCATGGAAACGCACAAAACAACAGCTAGACAGGCGGACGGACGGACGGACGGACGGACGGATGGATGGACAGACGGACGGATGGACGGGTAGATGGGCAGGCAGCTAGGCAGACGGAGGCTGTGCACTATAGTGCTAACACTAATACACATACACACACACACACACACACATATAAACCGCTTAACAATGCCACTTCCGTTTTTGGCATGCGGTTTACCCCGCTCGGTCGCCGGCTTCATGGTTAGACATCAGTCGTTGGTCATTGTCGTTGCTGTTGTTGTTTATGTTGCTGCTGTTGTTTACGGTTTTTCACACACACACATACGCTCAGACACACACACACACACACTAGTGTTGTAGGCAACATTTTCACAAGTTGTGCGCCGCCAACGTTTGGCAAAATGTCAGTTTTAGTTAGTTTAGCTGAACAATCGTATACCCTTAAAATGTTGTCGTCAGTGGCTATGTAAAACTTGTGCATATATATGCAACAGGCGTTGAAATTAGATGAAGTTGCATTAATGCATATATATATATATTTTTTTTATGAAGAATCGCAGCTGAGTCCATGGAATGAATGAGACCTTTGCGAAGCGTATCTGATATGGTATCTGTTTTTCTTCAGAGATCTATTTTTTTAAAAGTATGTCCTATTTGAAAGTTTAACTCGAAACGTCTACTATATCATACTTTAGTATAATAGTGGTATAGTAAAAATAGAATATACAATTTATAGGGAAACAAAAATTACACTTAGCTTAGCATTAAGCGTAAGATGGGAATTTTAAGTAGGAGCAAAGTTTTTAATTGAACGGGAAATTGCAAACATATCAAATAAATAACATATATCATAGAATATATCGTAAATATAAAACATATTTAACAAGCAAAACATTTATTCAAAAAACTATTTTCAATGAGAGGCTTTACGTTTACTTCCAAGCTTCGAAATATTAAGAAAATATTATATAGCTATTTGGGATGTTATATGAAATAATAGGGCAATAAATACGGAAGATATCTAAAAACTACTTTTGCAGGGTATCTTTGGGCCTTGACTCTGGCATATTTTGGCTATTGTTGCTAGTCTCGAGCGCAGACTGCATTCACTCGAGAAGTGTTTTTGTTGTTTGTTGTCTCGTCTCATAAATAAGCATAGCTCGTTTGGGCGCTTGATGTCAAAATGAAATTATTTCAATTACATTAGTAACTGAGCTAAAACAAATGACAGGCAGCAGCTGCTGGCTGCCGCCGAATTATCCACATTCTCAGGCCTTCAGCCCTTTAGCTGTCGGCCTGTCAGCCCTGGTGGCTCATCCTTGTACTTGGCCACAGTCTCAGTCGCATTCTGTTTGGCATTTGCGATACTTAATTTGAACACTTGAACATTTGTTTAACAGCAGCTGTTGCTAACTTCTATTTTCCGCTCTCTCTCTCTCTCTCTCTCTCTACCCCTTGCTCTGTGTGTGTGCTTCGCATGTTGATTTGTGCGCGCCTGAAAGTAGGCAAGGAATTTCGTTCGGGCTGCAGTTGCCACAAGGAAAACATTCTCGAGTAGCATTTGCTGCAATCGCTTTATTACTGCACATTTGCCTAATATGAAAAAAAAAGCGCTTCTGCTTTAAAATAACTTGCCACATTTATGTTAAATAATTCGACATGTTCATTAAAATTTTGTGTTTTCTTAAGCACTTGGAAAATATTTAGTTTTAATAAGCCCATCTTAGTTAGCTGGCAAATTAGTTTGAGAAAATAAGCCAAGGCCAATAATGCATTAGACACGACAATCGGCTCAGTTTTACGAATGTTATCAAAGTCTGAAGTTAATATATTATGGATCAGAACGAACCGAGTCGATCTTGCCATTTCCGTCTTGATATTTGAAATGTATTTCGTCACGCATATCATGCGCCGAAGAAGCTAATCATTTTTTCAATATCCTTCCCAAAATATCGATATGTTTATCGAGACATTGTGTGTCTTGGCTTCATACAAGCGTATCTCGAGACTTAAAAAAGCTAGCCACACCATAATTGTTTTGCAGTTTCTCTAATAGCTTATACAGCTTGAAAGTATTTCCCTCTTTGGATACCTCCACAAGTGCCTCGAGCATCGTGCTGCAAGATGCTGGTCTTAGGGTATCTTCTAGTCGAGCAACTTTCCATTATATATAAGATTATGCGATAAAACTGTAGACTTATAACCTGGAACGTAGGTAAATGATCGTAAATGATCGATAGCTGATCTAATCGATAACTATCGATTTCAATAGTATTTTTTACAATATCTAATCGAATCTTATCGAAAATATAATTATCGGTTTGAATAGTTCTTTTAATCATATCTCGTACATCACATTTAGAATATGCTTTCTCTTAGATTCACACACTTTGACTTTTAGGATCGATCCCCTATGCCTACCCCCACACCCCCTCCCCTCATTAAAGTTGTCTGAAAAGGGGAAAACCCTGTTTTAATAATTAATTTTTTAAAATGTAACCAAGCTTTGTCAAGCTTGAGGCACAGCTCGATTGCCGCCACTCGAAGGAGTGGATTCAATGGGAAACGCTTGTCTGGGAGTTGAAACCTTTTGGCTATTTTGGCTGCATTTGGCTCGGCTCCACCTGTCAATAACTGTCTCGTTAGGAGCAAATGCCATTAGAGTAAATCGCAGCTGAGCTTCTGGCGCAGACTGAGGGCTAAGACACAGTCAGCCGAAATCTGGTGCTAACTAAATTCACACACTTAGCGCCTGCAGCTCTGCAGATATTCGGCACTCAAGAGCAGTGGAAGGGGTAGACAGATTGGGGAGGGGGATGGGTGGGAGGGGGGGGGGCGTGGGTGCATTTGGAGCGTAGCAGCGGGTATATCGTCTATCAAGCTGCGATGTGGCGTTGAAATGCTTTGGCAGCTTTGGCAAGTGGCAAAAGGCTGCAAAATCCACTCAATTCTCGCCAGCAGCCAGACCCCAAAAAAGAATTTACAGTCAGCCAAAAAGCCAAAACAAAATGCCAGCAAAAAACTGCCAAGAATGCAAAAGCTATAGATGCATGACTGGAAGATACCCTGTAGCTGACTAAATGCAATTTATATAAGGCTTGACTAGCTGTGCTGTTTATAATAAAATCGTAAAACTATTTTAAGAACTTTTAGTAGACAAATTGAAATGTGCACTTGAAAAATATCAGTTTAATATATAGAAAATATAAGGATATATATATGATTCCTAAGTAACTGCGGCATTTATAAACGGATCGTTCAAAAACTTTCAGTATTTGATATAGACGTGTTAAAAGGTTAATGTACCACAAAACAGATTTATATATAGAAATCTACAGGATATGTTTGTGATCCTTAAATAACTACGTTATTTATAAATGGATCATGAGAAAACTTTCAGAATTTGTTATAGACACTTTTAAATGCGCGGGTACCAAAAATCGTTACTATACCTGGGAGAATATGGGATCTATTGATCTATGACGATAGCAACAACTTTCTCGAGAAATTGTTTTGTGTTCATAAACATTCATATCATAAAATACCATGTATTTGTTATCGTAATCTTTTGATTATAATAATATTTTAAAGTTTTTACATTTATATTATATTATTATAGGCCTACTCGAACATTTTAAAGATTCTTTTCCGTCAATGAACATGTACCCGAGCAATTATTTAGCTTTATTTAGGGCCCGATCTTTGTTCTGGTATTTAAGGCTTGGATACAATTTTTTGTTATCCCAGCTCTGACTAAGCGATTGTTATGCCGATCGGAATATATATCATGCCCGCTTCTGCACACGAAGCGGTTACAAGGTATATATATGTATGTGTGTGTTTGAGTGTGTGTGTGTTCGAATTGAGTTTCGAGTTTTGGTTTTCATCGTTTTACTCGCTTGTTTTTACGTCGTACAAAATGCTGCGCATTCGATTTTCAGTTCCATTTTCAGTTTTCAATTTGTCTGCTTCTGCTGCTGCTTCCTCTGCATCCGGTTGTGTATGTGTGTATGTGTGTGTGTGCGTGTGTGCGTGTGTTTGGGCTCTTTAAATGTGTCATGGCAAGACAAAATTTCGTCGACTGGGCCTTTGTGGAACGAGGGCGAAAGTATTTTCACGTGCTTGTCAGGCCCTGTCACTCGGCCAGTCAATTAGCCAACGCTTTTCAATTACAAACAAATCGAAGCAATGGACACGCTCAGGGGCGGTGGCTCGATTTACATCAGGGGGGGGGGGGGGCGTAGTCGTTTGCAGTCGCTGTCGCTGTCACTAGGCTTTACGGCAGATGCTTAAAATTTACATTTGTCACCTCCCCAAAAAGTGGGTCACAAATGGACAATCGGATAGATACGCCCCCTTCCACACACCACCTGGCCAACCCCCGCTTTAAAAGCAGAACCGCACAAACCAGAAATGAAGAGAAAATTGAAATGAACTGAACAGCTCAGTGTAGTGTTCCGGCAAGGGGAAGGGCAGAAGTGGGCGTTTGTGCATTTTAAATAACATATTCCCTTTGCACGGAATGGAGGAGGCTGGGGGAGGGGGGCATGGCAAAAATTGATAACTTAAGCAACTATTTGGGTCAATCAACTGTGAGGAAATGTGCAAAGCTTTTCAAAATCTTTATTAAAATTAGGGCTGCCAAATGGATTTGAGTCGAATCGGGCTGGAACGGGTTAAACAGAAACCCAGTTAAGCGCATGAAAAATAAACAAAGTTTTTAGTAATATAATAAAATTTAGTAATATTATATTATATAGTTATTATCACAATTATCTTTCGATCCTTTGAATGTCGTGATTTTGACAGGGCTGCAAACCAAAGAGAACTGCCGTTAGGTTCCCAGCCCCAATCCATAATGAAGCAATTAAATTTTTAAATATAGTTACCCCAACTTATTATCTACTTAATTTTTTTTACATAAATGTTTTGTCTGGCGTCCAAGCTATTTCTGGATCAAATTTGGTTTGTTGCGTGATGCGGGTTGATTTTTTGGAAAATGGTTTGGTTATTGGTTTGGTTCATTATAAGCAGAATTTCGGGCTCGAGCTGGTTCAATTCTTAAAAGGTCAAGGTCTTAAAATCTCTAATAAATGCATTGGCTGTTAAGTTGGCTGAAGGAATATATATGTTAATGGGATGTTAACAGTGTGCTGTTAATATAGCCATAAATATATACATTGTGTGTAACTAGATATAAGATGTGAGAATTAGCATTAGTTTGAATAGTATTAAGATATATTTTTATATAGAGATCTTGAAGATTGTACAATTATCTTTACTAGGAATCAGTTAACAGTGAATGGTTGTATAAAGAGTAGACAGTAGAGAAGAGAGGAAACTACTGTTATCGATATGTTCAACCTCTGCTGATATGGTTGACATATATATATAATCACATTGAAAGAGCTGTCGATACACATATTTTCTATCGGCATCGATAACCGTGATATCGATAGTTCGATATTCACATTGCAACACTTAAGTTGCACAAACTAAAAGAACTCAAGTCTTCAATTTCATTGAACTTCATTTGGTTTAAAGCTGGCACAATTATTCCACACATCAAGCCAAAAAATCCTTGTAAGCTGTATTAAAAATGCCAGCTATTGGTTTGCCAGTGTTGGATAAAACGTAATATACGCAGCGCATAATTGAATTTGGCATATTTTAAGTCGTTGAGGTCGTTTGGAGGACGCATTTAAATAATTCAATTACAATGTAAATCCCTTAATCATCTGAATATTAATTATAGTTGGCCAATGCGCACATCGATGCCAACTAACTAAAGTGCGCCAATGGGGGGCGTGGCCATTGTAGGCAGGCTGAGCAGGTGTTGCAGCAACGTGTGGTGTGGGGAGGTGGGAGGTGGTAGGTGGTAGGTGGGGGTGAGGCGGGGAGGGAGAGTGCGATTCGCAGTCATGTAAATGCATTTACCACAGCATTTCCGGCACACTGAGCGGCGCATTGAAAAATGCGGAAGTGCAGATTTCTGACAGCAAAGTGGGCGTGGCTGTGTGTGTGTGTGTGTGTGTGTGCGTGTGTGTTTGTGTGTGTGTGCACAATGCCCGGATTTCAAGCGACAACGCGGCATCTTTTGCCTGAGCTCATCGTCTGTTTGTGTCATTTTGAGATGCTTTTCTTTTCATTTATTTTTTACTTCATTTTAATTTTTTGCCAGGCAAAGTTGTGTTAAACATGTGTGTGTGTGTGTGAGTGTGTGCGTCTTTTACATTCGAACACGCCGCAAAATTACGAAATTTTAACGCAATTTTAAGCTCGCCGTTGAATTTGGCAACTCGCCGCAATTCGCCTCGATGCTCCTTAATGCATTTAAAGCACACACACGTAATTTTATGGCAATCAATGCGTCCGCATGAAGGATGAGCCGCCATTCCGGGCTTGTGGCTATAGCTGGAAATACCCTGTGTCTGGCTGGCGGGTCGCTTAAGTGCTTGGGCTAGGCTTTCATCAATAAGTTCTAAAAAATTTGTATATTTTATGCACATGGGTTGTTTGTTTAGTAGCTTATCGATTTTGTGTCTATCGATAGCAACACTTTTGTACAGTCAAGCCTCATGGTGCGTCAGGTATCAGATTCGGATTCAAAATGGTTTTACGATCGAGAACCATTACGATTGTTTTTGTATGTTCTTTATATTTATCGATAACAGCCTGGCACGATGTGAGCCCTTTTTTCCGACGGTTTTGTGGGTCTCCCCAGATCACAAAAAAAGGTTTATTTTTTCGAATAAAATGTTGCATTTCAAGTTTTACTTTTCATTCTTTACTTTCTTGTCACCATAAGTGAAGCAAATCTTAACCGATTCTATTGATCGATTTGTTTAAGTAAGTTTCATATATTAGGTATTTCTGAGCTGTGGTTTTGAAAAGTTATCGAAATTGTTATTACAATAGGCTATAGACTTTCAAATCGATATCATTAGGGAGTCGCAAATAAACTCTTGGCTCTGGCAGCGTGTTATCGATAACAAGTTATCGAACTGCAGCACTCTCAATAAACATATACAAATTCATAGAAAATGGCAACATCTCAAGCAGCTCTCGTCTTGCCTGAATTTGCATTGCCAGCTGCCGAAGAAGAGGAAGAGGCAGATGATACCTCTTCATCTGCCTCTTCCTCTTCTGCGTCTGAGCCAGGAAAATGCAGGAAACCAGAGGCGTGAGCTCGCCCGAACTGAAGGCAAAGTCGTTATGGTGCTCGGAAAAGTTTTTGGCACTTTGGAGCATTGCATTTAATGTGGCATTTAAATGTCTATGTGAACGCTTTTCTTCCTTTTCTTTGCCCAATTGCATGTGCTGTTGTTGTTTTCGTTGTTGTTGTTGCAGGGCAGATCGTTTGCATAGGCAATGGAAAAGTTTGCATGCGACATCGTTGGCCATTAAAACTTGGCACCGGCTCGTGTAATACGCTTATGATGTGCCATCAAAGCTGAAGAGCAGCCCGACAGCACCTCGCACACCGCAAACAAATACCCTGCAGCTGCGATGCCACTCCCCCCCTACCGAACCCTCCCCGACAAAGCTGTTGGCACGTGCCAATGGCAAAGACTTGTAGCTGCAATTGAATTTAAATGCGAAAATCATTTAATTGCTTTAATTAATTGCTCTGACGTGGCGCTGTCTGTGGCTTGCACTGAGTTTAGTGCCTTTAAACTTGTATACCCTGTAAAATGGTTAACTAAGGGGGGAGCGAGCTGCAAACCAATTTATTATTCGCAACTATCTAAACATCTCTCTGATCTACCCGAACTCCCAGTTTCTCAAGTATGCTCATCTGTCCAAGCATTTCTCTGACCTACCCCAACTCGGAGATTATTTAAACTATTACAGAACTTCAGCTATTCAAGAGGAATGTCCTCCTAAGATAGAGGGCAAAGTTTTTCAGTCCAATAATAATAGCTCAAAGTGAAAAGCAGAGAAAATGGAGCTGGGCAGCTCTAGTTGTGCATTCTTCAGCTCCAGAATTTGATAGAATAATATCTATGATATATATAAAACCATGTCCAAAGTTACATATAGGCTTATATTTAGAGCTAACATTGCATTAGATAATTTTCAAATGCAATAAACAGAGCGAAGTTTGGTTTTATGCTCTGTACAGAGTATTATCAGGCCGGTTAAGTTCGACTAGCTTTTTGTTTTGTTTATTTTATTTTATTTTGTGTTATTTTTTTCCTTAAAGCGTTGCCCACGCGCCCCAAAAACGTCGAGCGAAACCTGCAGCAAAGAGTTTCCATATAAAAGAAACCACTGAATTTCAATTGAAAATCGATCAGTCAGTCAGGCATGTGTGTGTGTTGGTGTGTGTGTGTGTTGGTGTTGTGGCTGCTTGGCTGTAACTTCCGCTTGGCACTATAAACTATGCATTGCTTTAGCCCAACGCCCAACCGCTCAGCCCAGCTGCAATGCTTGTGTGGGTATTAAATCTTCTCTCTTTTTTTTTTTCGGGCATATAAACAAAGCATATTCATTGGCCACGTGTGTGTGTGGGCGAGCGCATGTGTGTGTGTGTGTGTGTGTGCCAAATCTGTCTATGCAAGAAATTGTCACGTTTATTGGTTCGATTCGCTCGGGCTTTGCGTTTTAGGGCAATGAATTTTTGCATATTTGAGAGCCGAAAGTGCAAAACAATGTCAAATGCAGTTCACAATGGCCGGAACTAAGGACTTTTACTTTCGTATAGCGCGGGCCGAGAACTGGGCGGGGCACAGTTGAGCGACAAATTTGGTAAATGTTTGCATTTATAAAATTGTTACTTTGTACCTATGCAAATGTAAGAGCTATGTGAAAGTGTTAACGCTTAAGAATACCCTGCAAAGCAGAATTCCAAATCTTAGGCAGACATGGAATGGAGAGAAGATTGTGTGTCTAAGTGAAAGGGGGAATACATGGAAAATGAAATATGTGCAGCGAGAAGCTTAGACTGGAAACGATTCTCTCTCGTGCTATATAATAGGAATACATGTACGTGATATGGTCGCAATTGCTTCCTTTGGCCTGTGACAAACGTATGCACAAAGCCATTATACACTCATTAGCTTTTTTCAATGAGTCCAGGGTATCAAAACTAAAAATACGCTATCGAATTTATGCATTCTATTTTGACATTTCTCTTTACCAACACTTATAAGCAGGGCGTTTGAAGGATTAAGTTTTATAAATTACTTCACTTATTATTCCGGCATTTATCAACACAGATATAAATCTTTTAGATTGACTGAAACATTCATTTTAATAATTAAACTCAACAAACAATTTCAGCTTATGCTCAAACCTGGCTCTGCTTAGCTTATTTAGGTGTTTACCAACACTCATGTGCAGTACGCATAATCGAAATGTATAGCTGAAACAAGGGCATTACCCAAAGTTTAAATATTTATTTGCTGATTGAACTATATAGATAAGCACATTCACATTCTCTGAACCCAATCAGATTAAGCTGGCATTAACCAACACTGACTTATTAATAGAACTAAGTGAATACCTAGGCTTGACTGAGAAATTTATATTATTAATTGAATTCAACAAATAACCAAATCGATGAGATTTACTCTGATTTTTCTGCGCTCAAATATCTACTGGCATTTACCAACACTCAAATGAATCTTCCACGGCACTCAACTGTATATTGAACGTTTTATGGCTAAATTACTTACATGAAGGGGGCCACAACAACAACAACAAGAACAAGAACAACAACAACAACTGTAGTTTATTGATGACCCACATGTGAACTGTGAATAAAGCTGGCAAACGCTTCATTACACAGCCCCACACACAGATATTGTGACTGTTGGCTTAAAGAGGGCGGGGGGGGGGGGGGGTTGGTTGAAGGAAGGGGGGCGGGGGGTAGGGCTAGAACTGGAGTCAGTGGTTGTCACTCAATAATTCAATGGGTTCTGCTTCAGCTGGCACTTCTCCTGCTGCTTCTTCGGATGCCACTTGACTATGAGACGACTCAACCTCAAATAGCTGGGGTACTCAAACTTTGCTGGCGCTTGTATAAATCTTTGCTTAACCTCGTCTGAACTTTGGATAGTGCACACACACACACACACATACACCTGGACAATTTCCGAGCCAACACCTTTGCAGGTGAAATCAACTGTCATGCAGTTTTAAACAGTTTACGAGGCGTATGAGCGATATTTGCACAGGCATTGCTTTATTTTGCACACAGCTGCGTGTGTGTGTGTGTGTGAACGTGTGTGTGTGTATGTTTGCTTGTGGTGTGTGTCTGTGCTAGGGTGTCTCTGTTTTTCTCCCCTCCTGCCAGCATTTTATTTTCGCAGCGTCGCTTTTACCCTGGCACTTAAAACAGCGTAACGTTTCAACGATTGATTCAATGCAGCCAAGTGAGTGTGCATGAGTGTCTCTATAAGTGTGTCTATGAGTGTGTGTGGGTGTATGAGTGTGTGTGCGTGTGTGTGTAAGTGAGTGAGTGCTCAAGTGCGTGTGCTGGCAATTTAATTACAAGATAAAATGTGGACATATCACGTTATAAATACAAAATGCAAGCAGAGGCACACACACATACACACACACACAGCTTACAGATGTGCGGGTGTGTGTGTGTGTGTGCATAAACATGCCATCGGCTATAACATAGGGTCGCACATTTTGCGACAGTATTGCCAACTTTTATGCGAACCAGACGCGAATTACTGGCATGCACATAAGCACAACAAGTCAGACTAGGGTAGGCATAGCAATGCGCGACGTGGCGATACCCTGTAGTCTGTGAGTGAACCAAAGAGAAGCACAAATCAAATCAGGTACAATATACATTAGGCAGCTGCTGTTCGTTTTTTTTTAGAAAAACTCTTCCAAAACTTTTGGCATACTTCGATAACAGACAAAATTTGGTTTATATTCCAACAAAATTTTTTTAATTATCTAGGCCAAAAAGCAACCAAATACCAAAATTGCTGGCTGCAGCTTTTTAGTCTCTAAGATCAATGAGTATATGCATGCATATATAGTCAGATTGATTTGCCTGAATGTCTGCTGGCTGCAATTAGTCTGTCTATCGTCTGTTACACATCTTTCCGAGCCCACATTCGTTTCATAATTACAGGGTATAAACAGGCAGTTGGAAACACAGCACAGTTAGTTAGTTACATCCCTGGGGTAAGGCAACGGGTGGAGGGTTTATCGACTAGTTTTACGCCGTTAATTGCAATTGTTGTTGCTGTTGCATATTATGCGAGTGTCGAGTTTACGGAATGACAACGCAGTTATCATTAGGGAGCTGCAGCAACAAAGTTTTTAACGCTCGTAAGGATATGGTAATTCCGATAATTGCATGTCGAACATAAGGCTGAACACAGGTGAAGTTGTTTAGAGTGCTTCAACAAAGGCGTTTATCGAAATGACAAAGTTAAGCAAGAAACGGTTGAAGCAAAGTTTACCTGATATGTGTTCACTGGCTCAATGTGAACATAAAAAGTTTTATGTTTATACGTTTAATCTTTCAATTAACCTGTTATTGAGCACCGATTAATCGATTATCGAAACAACTTGTCGATTACTGATTAAAGGATTATCGAAACTACTTGGGATGTGTTTAAAATAAGCATAAATATATGTATATCGATTTAGTTATTCTCGACTACCGATTATCAAAACTATGTAGCATTATTGACTACCGATAAATTGGTCATCGAAACTACTTGGCTTGAGCTCAAAATGAACAGAAATAGTAGTATGTTTATACGTTTGATCTATCGATTTAATTGTTATTGATTAAAGTTAACTTGACTCTCGAAACTAGGACAAGTCCAGAAGAAATCTGAACATAATCTCAAAAAGTCCAATCGATAAACTATCTATAAATGTATTTGGTGTCCATAAACATACTTGGCAAGTTAACGATAAATTCATTTAGGCTTGGATACAATAGATTTAATGAAAAATATCATCACAAACTATTGCAATACAACTTACCGTTCTGAAATACTTAAAACAGTCTTAGAGATATCGATATGTTATCGATATCGTTACATATTTAAATAGTTTTCATATAGATTAGTGTGAGAGAGAAATTTTTAAACAATCGACTCCCATCAATTCTAAAATAGATAGATAGAATACATATTATCGATAGGCAATCGGTTAAGTATGTGGTATCGATTTAAATGTTATAACTCGTGTAAATTTGTTTGTTGTGGAGTTAAGTTGACATAATTGTAACCAAAGCCATATTTGATTGGCGTGATATCGATTTACCTTTTATTGATATGCCACTTATCGATAACAGTTGTCGCGCTTGTCTGACAACAGATAGCTCAACGAGTTATTATGCAAACGGTGCAAAAATGAAACAAATAAATTAAATTGTCAGTGAAACAAGTGCAATGAATGCAACAATTCGGAATTCGTGTTCAACGGCCGATAACATCGCCGGGCATGGAAATTGTGAATGCGCTCAAGTTGTTCGATGGGCCATACTCGTATTTCGTTTCGATTTCATATTTGTTAATATTTGCATTTGGTGCTCACCGTGCGCTGAAGCGTGCAATCACGCACCCACACACACGCACAATGAGCTGAAAACATTTAAACATTTATCTGAGCCCTTAACTGGCCAAGTGCCCGAACAGTCGTTGTTGTCCGTGTTGCAGTTGTTCACAGTGAATCGAATTCCCTGTGGCTACAGCTACCCACCCATCGCGTAGCCCTCCTCACAGAACTGTGTGTCGAGCATAGAATGCCGCAACAAAGTGGTAAATGGGCATTTATTAGTCACCCGATGGGAGAGTCAAATGTAATTTCACGTTTTATTTCACTAATTATTTAAATAGGCCATTGTGAATACCCTGTATACCTCTGTATTGCATTTTAAGGCAACTTTCGATAAAAAGTATACAACTGCACTTTGTAAATACATTCGATTGTTCAGGTTAGTCTAAGATTTACTTGCATACTGTGCCTCTTCTCTATCTCTTAATACAAAGAGACAAATTATTTTTTATTGTTTTTCTATTATATTGTTTCCCAATTTGACTCAGCTTAGTCCGTTTGTATCCTAGTTGGGTCATTTAACATGCATGTTATCTTTTTATCCCCATTGCATTCCTTAAGCTAACTCATGAATTTTTATTAATTTACAATATATTGCACCCTACATTTTCAATCGATCTATATTAATCTTTTGTATTCCCTTCGGTTATGCCTTCTTCTTCTGTCGTCTATATTTATTTCTGATTAATTGGAAAACTTCTAGTTTGTAAACCTCTTTCCCATCTTTTGATATTATTATATTTATTTTGTTTTCCTTAATCAGATTGTGACTTTGCTTAGCTTTTTAACATGCTTGTTAACTTTTATCCTGATTGCACATTATCAATTGTCTTTACTAATTTATGGTAAATTGCGATATTTTTCAACTTAGGAAGGGAAAAAGCTTCTGCTTTATTTTTAGTTGCTTTTTGGGCATACTTCTCAGCTTTTTGCTTTTACTACAGGGTATTTTATGGCGTATCCCGATCATTTTATATTGTGCACAGCGTGTATCGTTGCCCTTTTACGGCAATCTTTTAGCCCAATTGTAAACTTTATGTCGTTTTTAATCGCAGTTTCTGTTCAATTGTGGGTTTTATACCCTTAAAGAGGGTATCAGAAATTTCGCATGGGATTTTTAATGCGCCGAGCAAGGCTAATTTGAACCAATTCTATGTGAATTTGTAAGCTACTTGTTTCTAGACTCTGCATATATGCTAATCAATCGGATCGTTTGACTATATAATAAAGCTGACATAAGAAATATAGGTCGAAAACTTTGGTTTAACAACAAATACATTTACCTTATACTTGTGACAGATTCTAGTGTGGATTAAATGACTAAATCAAAGTTATTTCTATGAAAGGGTATTTAATATTCGGCTTGTGCCATATGTGTATTTGCATAGTATTTACCATTTCCCCGTGGTGCGTTTGGTTTTCGCTTTTTTTTTTTTTTTTTTTTTTTGGTAATTTTGGCATTCGGAATTTAATCAATTTTTCGGCCAGCCTTGTGGTGTCCAAGGGGGGGGGGGGGGTAGTGTGTGGCAAGGGGGTTTGCTATAAATTTATTTAGTTAAATATTTGCATTTGCACTTTAATTTGTTGCAATTATTACGTTTTTTTTTTTCATTTACTGCAGCTTTTAGGCAAATATTTAACTCCGGAGCACCAAAAATAGCTGGCAAATTTTTAGCTTTGTGCGAATAAAGTGTGTGTGTCTGTGTGTGTGTATGTGTGTGTGTGATGTGTGTGTGCTACACATTTTGTGCTAATGAAGCTGTTCCTCAATGGCATATTTGCTTTGGGTGTGTGTGGACTGTTTGTTCAACGTGTGCTGCGCTTTTAAATTGTGAAGAATATGAACAACTTTTGAGACAAAGGAAATTTTTGTTATAAAAATAACAGAAATTATAAAAGAAGATTTATTTTATAACAATTAAGGCAAATGATAATGTCTAAAGGAAATTTGCAAATATTTGCAAAAATATTTATGCTGCATTTGTTTGCAGCCAAAAAACAGTTTATACCCCAAGCATGGATAAATACAAGTATATTAGATTTGTGCTTATGTGTGTGGCAGTGAGAAGGCATATATATTCCTGATCAGCATCAATGGTCGCGATGATCGAGGTATATCTGTCTGTCGAGACATGGGAGCCAGATACTTGAGATCTTGAACGCATATCCTCCTGTGGCTAGGCGCAATTTGAGCATGTTTCAAAACATCGATAACCTTTTCCGCTTCCAAGAAATCGATAAAATTTGATATCGAAATTCTGTTATTTTGTTTAAATCACCAAACTTGGATAAAATTTCTTTTAGACTATAAACAGATCCAAAATTTATTGATTATTTAATACAAATTGTTTTGTTGCGTACTACTACTATATAATATAGGTGCTATAGGCATGATCGGTCAAAAATTAAATTCTTGTAGCAACAACTATTTTCTTTTTTAGACATCTTTTCCAAACATGGCACAATCTAGTTTCCCTAAGGTTTCTTACAGGTAACTGCTATATCATATAGTAAATTTGTAGAAAGAACTCTCGAAAAATGAATTTGTAAACATTTTCTGTTATTTTAGATATCTTCAGCAATTAAGAGTTTTGCAATTCTCATCACACATGTATCTGCATAATCGCATGCCAAGGGTATTTAATCTTCGACATGTTGCATATAGTCGTTTTTTAATGCTGGTTTTGCGATTCGTCTGTGTACTTCTCTGTTTTCTTTTTGTAATACCCTGTATTCAGTTTTAAACTGTCGAATAGACTCAACGCGCGCCGAAAATGCAACTGTGTATAAAATTTGTCTCTTGTTTTTGATTTTTTCTTCGTAATTGCGCCTGAATGCCTGCAACAACAACATCAACGTCTCAGTGTCGCCCAGCAAAAAAAAAAAGAAAAGAGATATCCAGAAATGGCTAAAATGTTCGCAAAGGCGGACAATGTCGAGAAAAATGGCCCAAACAAAGCTCGGGCAACGTCTCGTTATGGCAAACCCAAAAGCGCAATAAAAGCTGCTCAACTGCTGTCCCGTCTCGCCTTGCCCCGCCCCTCCCCGCCTCGCTCAATGGCAATATGCAGTATCAACTTGAAAGCCAACTACTCCCTGGGGAGGGCTGGGGAGGGGCGTGGCGGAGCGGATTGTCAACTGGCCTGCAACGGAAATGCGCTAATTATGCGGCGAGCGCATTACAAAAGCGAAACTCAGACCAAAAGCTGATCAAAAGTAAATATGCATTGGGCTTAAGTGTCGTTGCTGATCGACTAGTGGTTACCCTGTAGAATTCGTACTTGGATACTGTTTGGGCTCCAATTTTAAGGCAGCTCATTTAATGCACAGTAATTGCAGATGCCGTTTTTTGTGAACGTCTTTAAGAACGCTTAACACAAGGAAAGCTCAGCATATTAAGGTTTGAACCAGCGACCATCATTTTGAGGTTAGAACCGGGCTGCAAACACGAAAGTAACTGTCGTAAATTTGGTTATAAATATTATTTTAGGTTAACCTTAGCAAATGGGCTATCGCTGAATAAATGGGTTTACCCTTTATATGATGCTGTGCCCTGACTACGTTAACAGGGTATTCGCGCAGTCAGTGAACTGCCGCATCACGTTGGCAACAGCAACACATGCGCCCTCAAGCTAGAGAGCTGCAACTGAAGTTCTCAATTATGTTATTTACCTAGCCAATATACCCCTTTGTCGTGATGGGCAATACAGGGTATTTGGGCCATTCAAATTGTTATTAAGATGTGTAGCGCAAAGGCAACAGCGCATTAGCAACAGGAGCGACATTGCCCTTATAAGGATTCAAATGGTTGGGTGGGAAAGAGTGGCAGGATAGTTAGATAGTGTTGGATAGGTGAGGGGTTTTGGGGCTAGGGGTAAGGGGAAGGGGAAGGTTGTCTAACCGGAGTATAAATGCGCTGGCATTGTGACAGTCCTTATTGTTGTTATTTAACGGCCGTGATTTTGTGCGGAGCGAAGAAAAATAAAAAGAATTTAGCAGACGAAAAAGTAAAAAGGAAAAGATGACAAGTCTGCGAGTGTGTGTGTGTGTGAGAGAGAGAGAGAAAGAGGGAGAGCGAGAAATAGACAGGAAGAAAGAGGTAGATGCATATAGATTGATTAAGGAAAAGTATGGAAGTCAAAAAGAGAACGAGAAGATGGACAGGCAGAAAGAGAAAGCGAAGAGAAGCGAAGGCTACAGCTAAAGACAGAGAGAGAGAAAGAGAGCGAGAGAGAAAGTGGAGAGAAAGAAATAGAGGGAGTGAGAGAAATAGAGGCAGAGAGAGACAGAGAAAATAAAAAGAATTTAGCAGACGAAAGAGTAAAAAAGAAAAGATGACAAGTCTGTGTGTGTGAGAGAGAGAAAGAAATAGGCAGGAAGAAAGAGGTAGATGCATATAGATTGATTAAGGAAAAGTATGGAAGTCAAAAAGAGAACGAGGAGATGGACAGGCAGAAAGAGAAAGCGAAGAGAAGCGAAGGCTACAGCTAAAGACAGAGGGAGAAAGAGAGCGAGAGAGAGTGGAGAGAATGAAATAGAGGCAGAGAGAGACAGAGAGGGAGATAGAGAGACAGAGAGGGAGATAGAGTAGATGCTACAGCTAAAGACAGAGTGAGAAAGAGAGAGAGAGATAGGCGAATACAAAATGATTGAGAGATAAAGAATGAGAGACTGCAAGGGATTGACAGAGCGAGTGAGAGAAATCCTGGACAGCACAAAGAAGGCAACAACTTCAGCACCGTTGACTGAACCCAAAATGAGGCAACATGCAAAATGCAATGGCTGTTGTTGTTGTTGTTGTTGTTGCTGCTGTTGTTGTTGCTGTTGCTGCTGTTGTTTGTTTTTGTTGTTGCTGCTGTTGTGCTTGCAGCGCATCCTGTTGGCTGCTCTCGCCTGAAAAGCACCCAGAGACACAGCCACAGACATGGACCTGACATATTTCTGCATTTGTATGCCATTTCCCTCTCCATAAGCAAGGATCTCCCCCCTTTCCCCCACCCACCCCTTTCGCGCCTGTCGCCACTGCTTGGGTTATTTAATCCGCTTCGGGCTGTTGTTTGTTTTTGTTGTTGTTGTTGTTGTTGTTGTAATGCCGTGCGCTTAAAGAGCTTCACTGGCGCTTATCATTCAACGCAGCCACCGCCGTCACCGTCGACGTCGCTGCCGCAGTCGCAGTCGGCGTTGGCGTCGCCGTCAGCTTCGTTTGTTTTCATATGCGAAAAATTGAAAAGTTTTCGCTGCTTTTTGGTCAACCGCAAAAAAAAATTGGCGAAACCGTGAGTGTGTGCCACGCCCACCCGCCCCAGTCAACCCCCCCCCCCCCCCCCCCCCCGTGCCCCAAACAGTCCCCATTTCCTTTGCCAACAACAAACACAACAACAACAACAACAATTGAAAGGCAGCGGCGTAAAATTTTTGCAACTATTTTGTGGCAAGTTTATAACGAAATGCTGCAAATTGGTTTGGTCGGGGCTTTGGTTTTGGCTTTTTGGGGTCTAAGCAAACGGCCCCCGACAAAAGTCGAGCACAAATCGAGAACCTGAAAAAATAAACAAACAAAAAACTACCCCAACATTTGGTTATTTGAGTCGAGCCAGAAACGCACAGAGATTCAAGTCGAAATGTTGTGGGATGTATGTACTTTCTTTTTTGTGGGAGCAAAAGGCTAAGGTGGCTTGTAAAGCGGCTTGTAAGGCAGCTTATGGCAGTCATTGCAGGGCATTACGGAACGCAGCTCTTGACTCCAGACTCTGGACGTATTTTCTTATGTACCTGCCAAGCTTAACAGTCACTTTGACATCTTGTTAAGCCCGCTTGGATTTGCACATGTATCCATTAGCTGATCTGCTTTTAAAAGTATGCCAAAGTTGCCACCTTGCAGCATGTAGCAAAGCTGGCAACGCCAATAAAAAGAAGCCAAATTTCAAGCAACAGCTCGGTATATATTTTATTTTATTTTATTGTACAAAGCACAACAAAGTTTCAGCAATATACATATATTTATTTGATTGTCATTTAATTGACTGTCAATTAATTGACGACTGACAAAAAGCTGGATATTTTTATTAGCATGGCGTTGCCACACATGCTTAAAAATATATTAATTTGTCAACTTCATGGCAGTTACTTGTTGTTGACTTTGACGGTAACATATACGCAACTAGGCCTCAAAATGCATTCAGGCAAAAACTTTATTTTTTATACCCTGTACAATGTATTTGTGCAAAGGTGTGTAACAGACAGAAGGAAGTATCTCCGACCCCATAAGGTATAAATATTCTTGATCAATAGCCGAGTCCATCTAGTTATGACCGATGGTCTGTCCGTGTGTATATACGCAAGGATCTCAGAATCTATGACATCTTGGTCAAAATTATGTGGCCTCTAGATCAATTTGGCATCTAAATCTGACATCATTATCCTTGGTCAAAATTCATGTAAAAATGGTGTCCTCAAATATCCTATGTAGACTTAGGTCAAAATTTCCCATCCCCATAACCCGGCCAAATCTCATCCGATTTTCACGAGGTTCGGCTTTTTATTCATGATTTCTCGTCTAGATAAATTTGGCATCCAAGCCCGACAACATTATTCTTGGTCAAAATTATGTGAAAATTGTGGTCCCAAAAATCGTATATAGTTATAGGTCAAAATTTCCCACCCCTATAATCCGGCCAAATCTCATCCGATTTTCACGATGTTTGGCTTTTTGTTCATGGTTTGGCCTCTAGATCAATTTGTCATCTAAATCTGGCAACATTGAAACCGATTTGTTTCTAACTCATTTCCAAAGATCTTTGATAGAATTCATTTAATTCGTACCAAGGGCAATTCCGGGGTATAACCGCTAGAATATATATATGTATATATATATATGTTTTTATGGATTGCTTATTTATGAACTTAACGCTCGAGGGGGTCGACTCTTAATTAGTTCATGATAATAAGCCAGTTATTAGCGACAAATTAGATCGACAAGCATCGCACGCAATAAAATAAAGTTATTATTGCTTTGTTCATTTGCAAACAAATAAAAGGTTTTTTGTTTTAAAAATTGCGCCATTTCTCGGTCAAATATTGTGCAAATTGTTGTGAAATTTAATACCAGGAGTTACCCAAGCAATTTTGCGTGTTGCCAACTTCAACGTAAGATACAACAAAAATAAGAAAAAAGGAAAAAACATTGAAGGAAGCAGAAAAAACTTTGGCCCCACGCATGCAAATTGAAATAGTTGCGCAAACTTGGGTCAGGCTTCAAATAACCTTTTATGGGTGGCTGGGCAGCGGGGGCGTGGCTAGGCAAATGGAAGGAGGCGGCAGAGTGTAAAAGGGCGAGCGCTTAAGCTCTTGGCAATTATGAGCTGAACTCCGAAAGTGAACGAGCTGCTGTTGTTGTTGGGCCTTGGATATATGTATATAGTTCATTAATATATCAAGGTTTTAATCTCCGTCTGGCAGCCGCCATCATCCGATGCTAAACAAGCGTAAAACGCTTTTTACCGGAAACTTATAAACGCAACGCGCTAATTATTTTTCGCGTGGCATGTAAAGGCCATGGCTTCCAAATCCCGCACAGCTTTCTGCTCCCCCCTCCCCACATTTCTCCCGCCCCCACCGTTGACGCTTGCAGCTTCGTCGTTGGCTGCGGCTTAGCGTATTAAATTTCTGTGCGCGTTGCAAGCTGTGAACCAGTTGCAAAGTTATCCTTACACTTTGTGGCAGCGCACTTGGGAGTTCTGGGGGGTGGGGAGGGGTTTTTGGGTGTGCAGGGACTACGACTAGATTAGGGAGCGGGTGGCGCGTGCTGTGGCGCATATTAGCGCCAGGACATACATTTCATTTTGGCTTAACAGCGAGCGCTTCTTTTTAATTTCTTCAGGCAAACAACACTGCAGTTCGAGACTGGAGAGACTGCCCGCGCACAGTGGACCGGCATGATTCAGTTTTAGTCCAAAAATGTAGCAAGTTAACATATTGTAAAACTATTGAAAGCTAAAGAAACCACGAAAAAATATATTTTAATAAATTACAACTTTCATAAATAATATAACTTTCATATAATTATAACTTTCATAAATTATATAAATTCAAATCAATTTTTAATTTACATAAAATTTTAATAAAAATAATTTGATGACAATTTTTTAGCTATTTTTTGCTTTAAAAATGTTATTATTCACAAATTCTAAAAAAAATATTATTACTTATTACAAAAACTAAACAAACAAAAACACTAAAAACTAAAAAAAAGTATAATAAATTATTATTAATTAATTTATATAATTAATGATTTTTTTGTATATATCTTTTGTATATACATACATCTTGTGTAACTTTTTTAAAAAAAAGTATGTCTTGTGTTTTGAAGTGTAAAATCTTCTTTTCTCTTCAAAGCAAATATCAAATTTTCTGAGAATATCGTGCTGGAATTAGTTTTAAATTTTTTTATTTTCTATCTTACTTTTTGATTTATTTATTTTTATTATAATTTGTTTTCGTATCTTCGTTTTTTTAATTTTAAATCATTTTCCATCTTTATCTATTTGTTTTTATTTATTTTCTAACTTTATTTATTATATATATTTGTTTTCTATCCTTATCCTTTCTTATAAGTGCATTTTTTCTTAACGCTTGGCCAGCCCACTGTGCACAGGCGTCGGCGTCGGCGTCAGCGTCGGCGTCAGCGTCGGCGGTGCTGCCATTTCCTTTTCCGTTTCCGCCCGCACGTATGTACGTGGCGGGCACTTTGGGCCTAACAACTACTTGCTACTTGGATAGACACGGCGAGAGTTTTGGCATGCCGCACACACACACACACGCACACACACAGTCGAATACCTAGTGTGGTGTTTACATTGTTGTTGTCATTTTCTAGTTGCCAGCTCGTTTTGGCTTGGCTTGGCTTGAAGCTGGCGCTTATTGTAGTTAAGTTTTATGCCGCCATTTTCTTCCGCTTTGCGTGCTGCACGTATTGCGCTCATCTACCGCCCCTCCCCCCTCCCGCCGCTCCACATCTAGCTGTCTATTCCGCTCTCTATATGCGGCTTTTAGGAGCTGTCTTCTTCTTCGTTGCTGTTGTGGATGCGTCCTCTCGGCGCCTTTGCACCTAATTCCATTTTCACTTTCTTTGATGATGCTCAATTTTTTGCATCATTAATCTTAAGCGATTTTCAGCTTTAACGCTGACACACAGCAACTCAACTGGCTCAATCTCTTTCCCACTCTCTCTCTGTCTCTTGCGCCCACACTCCGTCTACTTGGCCCTCCTCCTTTCTCTTTTAGATTCACTCTTCCTTTCAAGCGCGCATTGAGGCATTAAGCTATGAGTTTCAGTCATGAAATAAATATTTTTTTTTTGTGTACAGATATTTATTATATTTAAAATCTATTTTGAATAGACCATTAACCTGGAATTACTCGTGTCTGTACTAATCGCCCCTAAGAGATCTTTGCTTATTTATCTGTTAACAAAGCATAACATACCTGCACTTGTTATTTTCATTATTCTTATGTTGTTATCAACTTAAGTTGGACATTAGTTAACTTAACTCTGTAAGCTATTATTTTAAAAAAATTCGTTCATATTCTGTTAAAAATATGTTAGCACAAAAAGCAGCTAAATGTTAGCTGATTGTCAACTAACATATTACTGTTAAACGCTCTATGTTAACTTTACCCTCAATTTACAAAAATAACAGTAAGAGTTTCCACATTCTGTTAAGTGCACTCCAGCAATGTTAACTGAAACTGTTATTTAAGCAAAAAGTCTTATGATTGCGTTACCCACAATATGGACATAGCTGACATTGTAGTCACTAGCAGAATTGTTTGTCTAAATTTAAAAAAGTTACCATTTTCAGTACACACTTTTATAACTGAGTAAATTAAACTTGACAGCAGTCAAGCTAACATTTGTAAATCAAGTTAATCGCTGTTATGTGATTAACATAAAAATGGAATTATTAGTGATGAAACATAGCTTTTAAGCTGACGCTGTTATGTGTTACATTCTGTAAAGCTACCCGCTCATGTTACTGCAAGCTGTCAATTCTGTAAACTCTCTAAGCCCGCCACAGAGCATAGGGCATTAGCATTGACATTAACAGCGACACTTTTAAACTTAACGCTAATATGAGCTTATGCATATATATATATATATATATATATATATATATAAATTTATGCATATATGCCGGGCTGGTGGCAACCCTAACAATTTTCCGCTCGATTTGCTGCTCAGTTTTTGTCAGCTTACAGCGCTGTCGCTGACTTTTCATAGTTTGCACAACAAAACAATTTCGGTTTTTCCCAAAAGGCGGGTGAAGGGACTGCGGGTCGTGGGGGGAGAGCTAAACGGAACTGAGCCAAACCAAATGAAACAAAACGAAACGAAATAAAATGAAACGCAATGTTAGCAGAGCCTCTGCTCCGTCCCTGGACTGGGCCATGGGTTCGTTCGTAACGCCAGCGTTTTGTAGATTTTAAGAGCCATAAATTTTAAGTGTCAATATATAAAAACCGCATATGTGCGGCCAGCGGCGGCAACGAGTCGAAATTCATAAATTTTGCCATGGGACGAAATGGTAAAATAAAATGCAGCAGCTTTCGTTGTGGCCCAAACGCACACGCATGGGTTATACATATATATGAAAGGAGTTTTGCTTTATAGTTTTTGGCTGCGTATGTGTGTGCGTGTGTGTGTGTGTGTTCCATGTCCGTTGCATGTCGCCGCAGGGCATTTGGCTGGCTCTGTGGCTGGGTCCAAGCTTTGCTATGCCACATGGCGCTCCCGATTCGGTGTGGATTTTATTTTATTGCAAGAAAAAGAGTAAAACACGTAAAAATATGACGGCAGCATGTGCTCGACTTGTGGATACCCTGTGAAATGCCGCTAACCAGGCGCAACAAAATTAAAGACGCATTCAAGCATAAAAATGAACTTTTAAACACTTCCCTTTCATTTTACAGGGTATCTATTTTCGATCATCCTTCATTATAATAAAGAACAGCATGCTGGGGAAAAGATATCCTGCAAATGGAACTATAATAAGGGTCTGACCTGTTAAGAATAGTCAGCTGAGATTACTCGACCTAGCGGATACCCTGTATTTCTATTAGGGAAGAAAGTCATGAAATGAGTTAAGTAAACATGATCTGTAATATAAGAATCTCTTCGATAAATATTTGTTGCAAATATACTTAGCTCTTAAACACTCTTAGAAAAGCTCAACAAATAGGAATTGGATATCGATATTTATCGATTTCGAAGCAAATATATCCATATTAAGTATCTATTCTCCCTATTTTCTACGCCAATTTAAACTAGGTTTCAGTTTGTCGCCCCGATCTAGTATATACGTATACTGTTTGTGCTCATAAATAGTGTCTTTTGCCTGAACTATACCCATTTGCAAAAACTGACAATAATATACCCTGTAAAATTATTTAAAGTTAAATATCTTAGCGCCTTAGCCGACTTCATAATACCCTAGTTGGCAACTTTAACATAAACAGGGTATAGCTAAGACGTAGCCAGTAGTTGTTATAAGAAATACCAAAAAATAAATACTGCTGAAAGTAAAACAGATGACAACGGGCAGAACAGGAAGAGAATAGACGCAGGAGTCCAAAAGCCAGTGGAAACTGGTCAGCTGGCGGGCTAGCCTGTCAGCTGGCCAGACAGAAGGCAATCAAGAAAGCGTTGAGTCAGTGCAATGTCTGTCAAGCCTTGGCCAAATATCCCTTGCATTCTCTACAAACATATTTTTCGGTGCAATAAAATTTCGTTAGCCACGCGAACTGCGAACTCCGAGAGTCCGCTATAAAAAATATAAAAAAAAAGCAAAAGCAATCGACAATCGCCAATGAAATCAAACACAAGCAATTTTCTAACAAAGTGGTTTATGGAATCACTTGTCCATGTGAAAGGGGGCTTCGGTTATCGTTGGGTGGGCGTTTTCTTTTTGGCTATGTGTGTGTGTGTGTGTGTGCGTGTGTGCGGGCACTGCAGGCGCCGAATGTGCATCTAAAATAGCTAAAAATGTTTGCTTTCAGCCATCTGAAAGATATTTTCAATATGATTCTTTAATTAGAACATATAATCGATATATGCTACGCCAGCTGCAATAGCTTTCGTTTCATTCCAATTGACATTCCACATATGTAGAACCACAATGCCATCGGCTTTTAACAGCCATGTACATGTGTACTAAGTGTAATTTGTTACCAGCTTGTTTACAAAGCCAACCTAATGCTTTTAAACATAGCTCTGAAATATACGTTGCCTTGTGGCTTTTATTAACAGCCAATTAACAAAGCAACGAGCTTCAAAACAGTTTATAAAAATAACCTGTAAGTGTTATTATCTTTATCACAGTTTTACTTAAAACCACCTACATATGTGTTTAACAGCGGCTTTTTAAAGCGCACTTTAACAGCTGTTATGTCTGTTAGGGCATAACATGTTTTTTGCTTTGCATAAGCAGTTTTATAACTCTAGCTGCCGCTCCTACACTTCTCACCCTTTTCCACCGTGCCTCTCTCTGCGCTTCTCAAACTCAAGCGTCATCGTCATCAATGCGACTGCCAAACAACTTGCAAATTCGCCGCATTTTTGTGGGTTGGCACAAACTTTTCCAAATTAAATGGCTTCGGCTTTGGCAGCGGGCACAAAAAGATGGCCAACAAGAAAGTTGGCTCTAATTAAATATAACTTAAAGTCTATCAAAACCAAATTAATCACTAAGCGCCACAAATTGAGGGCCTGAAAAAACAGCAAGAAAACACAAAGGAAGAAGAAGGCAATGCCCAAGTCAAGGCTTTTTTTTTATTATTTTGCCTGCTGATTTCATTTGGCTAATCAGCTTATTGAACTCTGGGTTGAGGCAGAGAGCAGACCGAACAGAGAAATGAAGATGAAGTCAAGTGGAATCGGCATTGAGATTTCGGTCTTTAAGCAGTTGCAGCGACAAAATCGCAATCCCAAATTCAATTTGTCGAGCACAGCGAACAAAAACTGGGCACAAAGCAGCCCGAATTGCGGAGCGGAGCGTTGGGAGAGCCGTAAAGGTGACCAGGTTGCAGCCGTACAACCAGCTTAATTCATTACTAAGGGAGTTTATTAAATCGCAAACAAACTTGGCCAAAAAGTTCAGCTACAAACGACTGCTTTAAGCGACTGCAATTAATATTCAGTGGGAGTAATTTATTACAAAATGTGTTTCTGATTTGCCAAGAGTCCAGCGAAATACGTGCTAATTAAACCGTACTTCAACGATCAATCAGCTTTAGTCAATCTGTTTTCTTCCACTTATCTATTTATTATTTATTTAAAAAAAATAGCTAGCTCAATACATTCAAGCTAAATACCCTAATTGGCTACATCAATCTCAGTCTCATCAGTCTTCAATCATTTTTATTCGGCTTCATCTTCAGCTGTGTCAATAATTACTTGTTTATATCAATACAAATTATCCATACACATCAAAGTCTATATTCCAGCTTCAATCAACTTCAGTCTGCTGTTGGAAAACTCATGAGAAACTTCAATCAGCTTCAATCAATTTTCAATCAAATATTTATATAAAAATGATGATCATAATTGAATTTAAATTCAAGCCAAGTTCTTGAATGGTAACTTAGCAGTTATCGCAGCTCATATAATGAGCTGCAATCGCTTTTAACGCTGCTTCAATCAAATATTTATATACTATACAACACCTACCTGAGTTGGTTGTGTGGCCAGTAAATCGATGGGTTGCTCCGGTAACGCCTGTGCCGCTGTGGGCAACACTAATTGCTGTTGCTGCTGTTGTTGTTGTTGCTGTTGTTGCTGGAACTGCTGCTGAAAGTGTTGCTGCTGCTGATATTCATATTGCTGCTGCATTTGATATTGCAATTGCTGATATTTTAGTTGCTGCTGCCCGCCAGAGGTCACCTGATGCTGCTGCTGCTGCTGCTGTTGTTGCTGCGGCTGCAGCTGGGCGTGCACCAACAGCAGCTCGAGTTGACAGCAACAATAAAAGGCGATTGCCAGCAATTGAAATGTGTTGGCAACACTGCGTGCTCTGGCCCTGCGTCGAGTTGCTCTTGCTGCTGCCGCTGCTGCTGCTGCAGCTCCTGTTGTTGCCGCCGACAACAACGACATGTTGCCGCCGTAAGTGTGTCCGTGAGCTCGTTGTAATTGCCAAAGTATGCAACAATTTGGCTCGTTGCAAGTTGCTGCCTCTTGTGGTTGTTTTTGTTGCTGCTATGTTATTCTTGGCCGTTCAGTTGCTGCTGTGCTGCAACTTTATTCGCAAATTGTCTGCAAGCAAAAAAAAGAAAAGAAAAAGGAAGCTGTAGAAACAGTAGCAAAAGTCACTTCAAGTTGAAGTTACAGCTGAAGTTGTTGTCAATTTCAAGTGGATTGTCGCAAGAAAAAAAGAAAACACATTTCAAGCAATTCTGTGAGCTATCTGGAACGAGCCTGAAGGATAACAACAACAACTACAGCTTCATGTATAGACGTTATATTAATGTGACGTTTACAGAATGAAGCTAAGAAAAACTGCAATTATGTTGCTAGGCTAGCAGCCAGTTGAATATGAGGGCAATTGAATGTTGGGTTTTGTTAGAGTGGGAGTCAACATTTCAATTTTATGTCGAGTGCGACGTTAACAGTCTGACATTAACATAGAGAGTAACAGGGCTTCATGCTATGCAAGCTTAAAGCTAACAAGACTTCTTTAATATCTAGTATACTCCATTTTCAATCGTTTACATTTGAACGTTGTTAAGTTATGTTGATGTGACGTTAACAGTGATGTTAGAGGTGTGCAAGTTCCTGTTAAAATTAAAGCCGCTGAGAAAGCTTGCAAAACTATTCATTAATTTACTTCGATTCGTTTTTGGTACAAATATGTTGTATATTCAATCTGTTACCCTACTGTAACGTTAACAGTGATAATAACAGACAAAATTAAAGTGTTTATGAAAAATCTGAGAACTTGGAAAAATATTAAAAAAATAGTATGTTCACTTTAGAAACAATCAGAGCTTGGTATAATCCTAGTGTCTTAATTTAAAATTAAAGTAATTATGATAATAACATATTTAACAGAATAGAAAAAACATGTTCGACAAAAGTCACAAATTTGGATTTTGGTGTTATTTGTGGGGTAAACATGCTGTAAATTAAATAAGTGTACTGTAACGTTAACAGTGATAATAACAGGAGTATTACCGCTTCCATATACTCATTAACTCTTATTTTTATTACATTCTTAAGAACAATCATAAAGCAAACTAATTATATAAATTAATTTTATTTGAAGTAAACGTTAAAGTGACGATGTTAATAACATGTTTTTATAACCAAATGGTAAAAACAAAAATATGCAAAAGTCTCGAATTTGAAACTAAGGCTTGACTAAAGTTACATAAAATGCTCCTGTGGATGGAGTTTTCAATTGAATTTAATGAAACTGAATGATTTAAATATATGCTTAATTAAATCTGTTAAAGTGACGTTAACAGCTGTGACAATATGTTTAGCATACAGACTAATAACATAATTCGCATCTGAATGAAAACTTTTCTGTGGCGGGTTAGAAATTAACAAAATTTTCTCTCTCAACAATTTAAGCAGTCCACACTTTGCCACGCCCCCAAATCTGGGCAAGTACTTAAGAGGTTTTCTTTCGAAGCGAATACGCATAAGTCATATAAAATGCTGAAGAATTCGTTAATTTCAATGTTTCATTTGCGCAATTATCGTGCAATTAAAGCGGCAATTCAGAAGACGCACAAATGCCAACAATTAAGGTGTGTTAAGGGGGGGGGGGGGGCTTGTTGCAGGTGGTTGAGGACGCAAAAGAAAGGCGAAACTCGAAGTAATGGAAACTGCGAGTTGGAGGAACATAATGAGCAAAGATTTTCGCTGGCCAAACTGAGAGCACAAAAGTAAGAGCAAATATTAAAAAAAATAAAAGAAAATCATTTATATTTGTGTATACAATTTCAATAATGAATGTACAAGAAAATGCCAGAAAACGGAGAAACATAAGAAGAGAAACAAAAAAAAAACAAGGAAAACGAACAGCGATTTTCACTTGGCAAAATCAATTTCACTTTTCAATTAAACGCGATGAGGAAAAACCAAAGCAAAAGCTCGCAAAAACAAAATCTCAAAATTGACCAAAGATAATAAATTTCATGATGTGCTTCGTAACGATGCTCACGATGATGATGGTGATCATAATGATGATGCGATGTTTGTTTGCTGCTGTTAATGTGCACTTTACAGCACTGGCACAGTGCTGCGGCACGGAAGGAGGAGGGAGGGGGGGGGGGTGGTGTTGGTCTGGCGTTGCATGCACAGCTTTCGGGGTGTGGCACAAGCAGCGAAATGAAAATAATATGCAATAAAAATGTCTGCGAAAATTGCGCTTTGATGTAGCTGCTGCTGCAACAGACGCCGACGTTGACGCTGACGGCGATGCCGACGCCGCGAATCAGTGGAACGTGCAACACGCGGCACAGCTAGGCAAATTGAGCGGCCGAGGCGTGCGAGGCAGTGGCAGCTGCAATTAAAAAACATCGTCGGCGAATTTTACAGCGCTTCTAAAGCAACAATAAAAACACAAAATTTTTAGTTGCGATCATTTTCAATGCGGCTCGTGCGCTTCCCTCTTCCCTGGCCTTGCCACACAGGCGACCCTTGCTGCAAATACCCTCACTGCCGCCTCTCACTGCAATTCGCGGGGCAAAGCGTACATTATAGTTGCACTTATTCGCGAGCTGAGAGTAGTCGATTAGCTGATACCCTGTAAACATCAAAGACCTGCGCATGGATATTTGAAATTAAGTTCCATGGCTGGATCGAGTGAAGCACCAAACGCTGGATAACAATTTTTCGCCCACTCGTTGCAACAGTTGCTCAGTCTTTTTAATTAAAGAGCTTGCAAAATCAGCCTGAAATAGAAAGATATACTTTCAAATAAGGCAATTTTAGCTTCCTAGCTCTTACGGCTTGGGCTGTGTGTTCATCTCCAGTCAGTCAGTCAGTCAATCAGTGAATCAGTCAGTGAATCTGTGAATCAGTTAGCCAATCAGTCCATTAAAGAATCAGGAGGTCAATTAATGAATCAGTAGGTCAATTCAATCAATCAGTCATTCAGTCAATAAGTTAGCTAGTCCCTCGGCCTATCAGGCAATCATTATGTCAGTCAATCAGTCAGTCAATTTATAAAGCAGTCAGTCAGTTGTAAAGATATCAGTCATTCAATCAATCAATCAGCCAGTCTGTCGATCAGTCAGTTTGTCAGTCAGTGAATCAGACAACCAATCAATGAATCAGAAAGTCAGCCAATCAGTCTGTCAATCAGTCAACCAATCAGTCAATCAGTCAGTTGATCAGTCAGTCAAGCTCATCAGGTTTGGTAAGGTAACAGATTGAATCATATAAGTCTTCTACACAGTTTCCCTTGCATATCCAAATATTTGCTTGCAGAGTATAATATGGGAAACATTAAAAGAAACTTTGCACTGGTAATGGAAGAACAAAAATATATACATACATATATGCATATAAATATACCCAGGCATTTGTAGAATTTATTTGCGTGTTGCAACCACAAGAAGAGCCCAAATGGGCTATGTGGACGAGTAAATACCCTTACGGAACAATTTATATGGAATATAGCACAGTTCCATGAAATTAAATATACTTTGCATAAATTTCATATCGTTTGTTTAATGATGACAAGCCAATACATATGCAAATGTGCATATATTTGCAAATAAATAAATGTATATACATAGATACATACGAACCGATGTGTTGTAAGCTTCTTATAGAAGCGAAAGAGAGAGCATTTTATTGCATATTCCAGTTGAGCTCCTCACTTTATGAGACACTTTTAATACCCTCTATGGAGGGCATTAAAAATTATATGAAAATCACGGTGCTCGCAACTTTCTGAATTGTGTTAACAATATTTCAGTTGCTGTTGTTCTTGTCAATGTTGTTGTTGTTGTTGTTGTTATTGTTGCTGCTGCTGTTGTTGTCCTCGTTGTTGTTGTTGTTGTTGTTGATAAGGATGCACTGGCTGTGACTGGGCGTTGATGCTGCTGCCGCTGCTACGCTTGTTTGGTGTCAATGATAGCGTGAATGATACTTTGTGTACACACACACACACACACACACGCACACACACACAGAGGCTCATACAGACACTGCCATAACGCTTTTGGCATCCTTTGCATAAGTGGGACGCCAGTTTCCGGCATACGCTGCGTATACACAATATGCAAGACAAATACGGTAAAAAAGGAAACAAACACATGCACACACACACACACACACAGCGACAAGTGAGTGCGTGTGTGTTTGTGCCGCCTTTAAAGCTGATGTGCACTGTGTTGAAAGCGGACGCGCGATACACATTGGCAACTGTGAGGTGTAAAATGTGAGATTCGTTCAGGCATCGGGCATCTGTTATGGAGGTCGGATATACATATAATCCAAAAGTACGGACAGGCGTCAGGCATTGCGCTGGCAATCACAGCAAATCATTGCATTCACATGGGACCCATAATGTAATTCTCGTATGGCCATAAATCGCTTCAACTCAGACTTAAAACTGTACAAAAGCAAATGAAGAGCACCTAAATTAAAAATCAAGGCGGTTTAATGGCTGCTCATTAACAAGAAAGAAACAATTAAAAGACTTAACTAGAGGCATACTTGAAGCTGATCTGACTGACCGACTGAGTCGCGATCAAGCTCATGTGATGTAAACACACATTTAACGACGGGTTTTTAGAAAATTCCGGAGGCAAGTGTTGTCCGATCTTCTTTAACCCCATATATTTCTACGGGCGGAAAGGGGGTGAAAAATGTATATCTAAAGTTTGAAAATGAATACTTGGCCGGGCAAGGCCGAGAAATAGTCGAGTTGTATTTGAACTAATAGCAAACGTAAATAAAATATACTTCACATATCTAACCCGCTGCTTAGCAAATATAAACAAAGATATAATGCTCTTCTATGCGATTCTCATGAATTTAGGTAAGGCTAACAGGATTTCATTAACAATTAGAGTTGGCAGTTGAATATCTTTTACCTCTGCTTAAAATCTCAGTCCGACCTACGCTCTTGTGCTCTATTTCCCTCTCTCTCTCCTTTTCTCTTTGTTTGTCTCTTTCATTTTTTTTCTCTTTATTTTTGCAACTCTTACTCTAACCGCTCTTCTTTTTTGTGCTTTCAGTGATATGTATAAATAAAATTCTACTACCTTCGCTGATATAAATCGTGAGCTCTGGGGTAAGTACATATATCTATTTCTTTTTATGTATAATGAATACTTGTTGGGATAGTTCAGATCAGGCCTAGCTTATTGGCTACTTATTATTATTATTGTCATATTTGCCTCACCATATTTTACCAAGATTTCCATCTTCAAACTATTTTTGTATGTCGAGTTACCTCAAGTAATAAAAGTGCCTAAATTGTAACTTGAAATTTTTCATTCTCCAAATTTTATTATTGCCTTTAAATTCGATACTTCCTTGGCAAAAATCGCAATGTGTGGCCAGGATCATAAAATTGATAAACAATAACGAGTTGTCAGAGTCCGAGGCTCATCCGGTTACATTTGACTGCCGCTCCCCTCAAGCTCCAGGACATGTAAGCGTATTACGTATACGTAATGTATGTTAGTATTTGGGGGAAGTGGCACTTTATAATGCATTTTAACGGCCCATTGGGCCCGGCTGGCCAAACAACTCAGCGTTTTATGGCCGGGCCCAAAACTTCAGCAAGCTATATATAGATATATATCTTTATTCATACATATATATGTGTCGGTTCCGCCTGCAACTTGCGGCCACAAAAATGAGCGAAAAATTGCAAGCGGAGTGTAAAATTTATGATAAAAACGTGCGACGCTGATAAGAAAGGCGTTTGCCGTCGGATGAGGGGGAGGGGGGGGGGGGGGGGAGGAATGTGCCAGAGACAGGGCAAAAAAACTTCAGGGGCGAAAGCAGCCGGAAGTGCAAGGCACGGTCAGGCAGCGTGGGCGTCGCTGTAGGCGTGGCATCATCTTGTTGCTCGTTAGCCTAATAGCGAACGCTTGTGGCGCCTCCAGGCGCGGTGGGGCATGCAGATTTACGGCGATGATACAGACCCGAAATTGCAATGCACGGCAAAACGTGTTGATAGGCGCCGCAGAGAAAATAAAGTATTCGAGACGATAAGTCATCGACTGTTAGATACCCTGCACACATATCCAATTTCTATACCCCTTTAATACATCAAAACTATCCTGTAATTGGTTTGGGAAACATGTTAAAATTTTGTAAAAATAACAATTATATTAAAATGTATATTTTTTCTCTTTAGTGGAATCTTGGGTAATTGAATTTTGGCTAATGGAATTTTGTGTGCGTCCAGGCATATTATATTCAAAGCTTTTTGGAGCGCCTACTTACCAAATTTTCTAGGCCTAGCTTTTATAGTTTCTGAGTTTGGATGATATCATCGATAATAATTGATTTGATAATATGTGTTTAACATGACTTATACATAAAGACTTTTGATAATGGTAGACGTGAGAGTAGAAGAGTTTTCTTATAGATAATGTATAAATTGATTCTGCTTAGCCAATTTTTTTGATAGACTGGGGCTTAGAGAACCGACAAACCAAATATGCTGCTCCAAGTCCTAATAGTTCCTCCGTTCCGATAGCTAGGTATATACATATATATCACATATATTACTTATGTGAGTATTTGTAGAGTAGAGACATATATTAAAAGAAATCAACTGGATCAGTTAATAGGAATTGTTTTGCATGGTGAAGCAAAGATCAGATTAGTGACTCAGTTAAATACAGACATCGGCATGATATTGCTTGGATGGCTTGGCTATGCAACCCTTCTATTGGACAGCCTTACAGGGTATTCAAGTGTGGTAGCTGGCTGCAAAGAGCAGGTGGCAATTGGTCTCATCAGCTCGGCACCGTGGGCAATGTAATCATGACCATGCCGATACTCTGAAGCAATGCATCGCCGGCGTGGAGGCCCGTAGGCCGTGTAGATTGCTGTGTTGATTAAAAGCGTCGAGCCTTTGTGTGTGCGGGAGGACACAGCTGCAGCATCTAATTCGATTTGCATTCCGTGCCAAATTCGATCACATGCCAATTGAATTCGGCCAATTCGACCAATTCGACTAATTCGGCTTAACTTTTGGCCAGGCTAATGAAACTAACTGAGAGCCTAACTCGATGGTATTCCAAAAGGAAGGCGCCAACGAATGAACATTTGTCAGCAATTAACCTTTCTGGCCTAATGCCCAGGGGGGACAGGGGGGGTTGGCTGACTGCGAGGGGAGTTGACAACTGGCCAAGCTGAAAGTCAAATACAAAGCGCATCTATTTCAATATTTGACAGTCGAGGCCAAGGCGCTGAGAAGCTGAAATTCCCAAAACTAATCAGCACGAAAAGCGAGAAACAACTCACGACATGTCCAAAATGAATCAAACGCACACACACACACGCGTATCTATACACTCATACATCTACACACACACACACACACACACACATATAAATATATCAAATGATAGGGCAAACAACTCGCGTCCGCTTGCCCGTCGCTTAACAGTTACAGTTACTACTGTAGCACAGTCCCCGCTCGGGCGCCTCTACGCGGATCCCTGCTCGGGCGCCACTATCGCGGTCCCTGCTCGGGCGCCGAGTAATAACACGCATTTTCAATGGCAACGTTGCTGTTGTAAACTTGTCTCATAAACGCAACGTTGTGGGCCATGGCGCTGCACAAAAAACCATTAATCAAATGTCTGCCCAAACAGCCAGCAACCAGTCTGTGCCTAAGCCCGCACGCTGCATGTGTGCGTGTGAGTGTGTGTGTGAGTGTGAGTGTGCAGGAAACGGAAGTGTTACACTAAGCCATTTTGTCTGCAGCGTTTGTCAAGTGTCAGTTCAGCTCAGTTCAGTTCAGCTGAGCAGTAGCAGACAAATGTGATACACTTCAAAGAGAAGTGCTTACAACGAGTGCGAGTCGGGGCAGATTTAAATGTTGTCAGCTGTAAATATTATTTGAATTACACACCGATTTGTCATTGGATTCGCATGTGATTGAAAAAGATGTAAAGAAAATGTGCTGCATATAAAACTTTAACCCTTAATGTCACTGGGGAGCGTATGGAAGATATCCAGCGGCTGGATAAATGATTTTCCCAATCCCTCACTCTTAGCTCTAAGTTTTGTCAGATTGAGTTTAAAATATGCTTTGAATGAACCATGCCAAAAGTTAAACAGAGAATTCAGTCTCGCCGGTGGAAGAACGGTGGAAAGAGCCGTGCAAAGCCGACCAATATCAGCTGGTTTGGATGCGTGTAGGGTATGTTAGCTACGGTCAGCTCTGCCTTTTTGTGCTGCTAAAAGTTTGTTGAATCATTTTTGCATCGCATTTCAGGCAAATAGAAATATTACACACGCACATTTATAAATATTTATTTGCCAGCCGTTGCAGCTGTTGGCCAGCATTAACTTTTGGCCAACCCCCCACCACTCCCCCCTATCACCTGGCTCGGCTCGGCTAGCTTTTAGCCCGTTCCCTGCCTTGGGGCAACAGCCAGAGCCAGAGCCAGAGCCAAAGCCAAAACTTTTTGCTGAGTTTTTGGCCCGGCCTCAGCTCAGTCGTCGTTGTCGGGCATGTTTGACACGCACACTAATAGATGCAAATACATACATTAGACACACACAAGCACACACACACACACTCAGACCTGGTCACAACTTTATTGAGAACATGTGTTTGCGCATTTAGTTGCCGGCTTTTGGGGCGGGTGCGGCCCAGACTTTGCCCAAGTCAATTTGATGAAGTGCGAAAAAAAAGCAACAAAAAAAAAAAAGAAAAGAAAAGGAAAAAGCAACAACAGGAGCATCAACAACAATAAGGTGCTGGGCTGTGGCAAATCAAAGGGCCGACAGGCGTGGCAATCTGTTTTGTTGCTGTCAAGGCTTAAAGCGCTTAGCCCAGGTAGCCCAACCAGCCCCAGCCAGAGCCCAAGCCCAAGCCCAAGCCACTGATTGCCAGTCAACTAAAGTTGTCCAAGCCAGGGCTTTGCTTGTGCCTGCCTCAACTTTTGTTATCGGAAGTCAAATCAAACAACTACAAGAGTGGCTTATTTGTGCCTGGCAATCATCATCATCCGCCGGCTTAAACCGCTTGCGAATTATAAACGAAAACTAGTCGTTTGTGTGCGTGTTTGCTTTTCATTGATTCGCTTTGCTTGCAACTGCAACTATGAGTTTTCCAGCAACATCAAATGCGAATGAGGCGCAGCAGATGTTAAGGTATATTGTGATCCCACAGCTGTTTGTTGTAGCTTATGTATATAAATTTAGCCAACATCTCTGCAAAGCACAGAAAGAAAATGAAGTTAAGTCGTTGAGCTTTGAGGGAAACTAAGTGGAAAAGACATTTCGAGAAATTATCATAATTTATTTTTAGCTTTCGAACAAACTTTGTCGCTAAATAAAGCTAAAATATGCTTTAACACTTTGCGAATTAGAAGCAATAACTTACTACTCCCTTGAGCTTAGAAATAACTTTAGCAATTGTCTGAGCACATTTTGCAAGCAATTTGATTTAATTCCTTATTGAATAAATGTTTAGTTGAGTCTAAAGAAAAACTTAAAATGTTAATAATATTATTTATTTCGGTTATTTATAAAAGTTTTTAGAGGCAATTGAATTTGCTTATACTTGTTTAAAATATACATACAAATAATTTGTTTTGCATAAGAAAAGCAAAAGCTGTTAAAAAACCAGAGTTTAAATTCAGAAATAACATTTTTAAATGGCTTTTAAGATTAACTGCAAAGAGTTTGTGATAAATGAGAATATTTAGTTTCACACAACATCATTTGGCCTCAGGAAAAGACAAAATATATTAAATCAATGGAAAATCAACAGAAAACTCGAATATAAAGTGATTAATAATTTAATTAACAAACAAATTACTTGATTGGACGTCATTTGATGGAAAATGGGAAATACTAGACACAACACAGATTATACAAAAAATATTACAATTGAATACAAATAAATAAATGTAATACACTTATCGCAACAGAATGCAAATATTGGCCAAACAATGTTAATTCATATATAACAGCTACTCAGATTACACAGAATTTCCATTTTCAATTTTCACAAAACTGCAGTTGGCAGTTTTTGTATTTTGATTTAATTATGAGGAAACCACAGCCACACACACACACCCACACACACCCAACTGGATGAGTGTAAAGTTTTCACGCACAGCTGATTTATGTGCTTATTTATTTATTTATGAATTTATTTATGAGTCTTGCTTTTTATTTATTTATTTAGTTTTTGGTTTTTAGCTACCGCGTGATTATTAAAAGGCATTTCGAATGCTTCGCTGATTTTGCTGGCATGTTGCTCCTCTCCGCTGATGGGCTAGAAAAACTGTGGGGCGTTGCGCCAGTGGGCGTGGTCGTTTATTATGTTTGCAACCAAACTTTCGATGCTTTTGTTGCTAGTCTAGCTGCATCCATTTAGAAAAAGCCAAGCAATAGAAATTATTTATTAAAAAAAAATTAAACAAAACCAGTAAGAGGTTCTAGTCGGGAGCTCCCGACTAGGGGATACCCTGAACCCTTTTCTCCCAACAGGCGATAGGCATAAAATGAAAGATGCTTGATATATATATACTATTCTAGAAGCTATATGTCAACTTTAGCGACTCTAGCTCATATTATTTGCCGAAATTGCTCAAAAAACTGGAATTCGATATCGATTTGTATCGATTACTTGGAAACGGGGAAAGTTATCGAATATCGGAAACAAACTCGATCTGCGCGGAGACTAGGAGGACCTACAGCTATAAATTTCAAGTCTCTATCTCTTAAAGGTTCTGAGATCCTTCCCTAGTCGGGAGCTCCCGACTAGAACCTCCTACTTGTTTTATTTTATTATTATTACTATTATTTTTTTTTAGTATTTGAAAATGATAAAAATATTTGAATAGTTCATTTAAATCTGGACAAATATAATAAGTCGAAGGAAGCACCAAAATCTGATGTGGAAAATCAGATGCAAAATCCTAACCTTTAGGCGGGCCGTTGGCTCGAATTGTGTTAGGTGTGTGGGGTGTGTCATGTTCAAAATTGACAACTTAACATTAAAGATACAACTAAATTTTGATTTATTTTTAATGGGCATAAATGACAGCTGAAAATAATCAGATGAGTTGGGCAAACACACGGCTCGATATAATTGGTATTAATTTCATAATTAAAACATGAGCCAATATTTAGCAGCGTAATTAAGTCCTTCAATTGTTGTTGTTGTTGTTGGTAGTTTGTGTAAAAACAATTTAATTGAATGGCACAAAAATAATAATCAAATGCAACAAATCGCAGCATAAATTGTCAAACGCTTGACAGCCACCGACACTTGACATGAGGTCGAAGCGTCGAAATATCTATAAATATAAAAATATATATATATACCTATATATATGGCTATATATCGCATTATGGATGTGAAGTGTTTCTCTATTAGCCCAGACATAAATCTAGAATTTATGCAATTTTGTGCGTCAATTGCAAAGTGAACAGGAAATCCATTTCCGAGCATCTATTTTTTTCACTAGCTATTTCGACAATTTGTTGTGCATCCATCCACCCCCCCCCCCCCCCCCCCCCTCATTGTGTGTGTGTGTGTGGCATTCGTAATGAAAATTGAATTAAATTGGGTAAATGCTTTTGGTTATTGGATAAAGAGCAAAAACCATAACGAAATTAAATTGCAATCGAAACCAACAGTCATAGAAATTGTTAATGAAAATGCCAAGCAAAACAATTTGTTTAATTGAATAACATTTGCTCAAAAACACTCGATAGAAATCAAATAGCAACAACAACAACAACAACAACAACTTCACCAGCAACAACAAATCGTCAAATCAGCAAATTGCCAGCAAAAACGATGCAATCGAAATTCATTTACAAAACAAAGACACAAAAACCGAAAGCAACATTTGCATCTGACAGCGTACTTTCATTTAAGAAAGAGTGGGAGAGCGAGGGGGAGAGAAACAGAGAGAGAGAAAGAGAGAGAGAAAGAGAGAGAGAGGTGGAGAGAGCAAAAAATTACACCTAGAAAAAATGAAATTTACAGAGATTCACTTTTTAAATCAAGTTGAGAACATTTACAATACAGATTGGTTTGAAATAGATGTAGCCGATATCACGCCAGGTACTTTTTTGTTCGTTTTAGTATTATCTATATATAATAGATGTATATCTATTTAAGAGACCCGAACATCTAGCGCCAGAATATGTAATGCGAAGTTTCCCATAGACCATCATGCTTCCTCTTTCCCTGATTCCACGCTGTGGTAAATGGCGTTCGTGATTAATTTGGGTTTTTTTTTCATTTCCAACCTTTACGGATAATTTTCTGGGTATAATATTTCCTGGTATATAATATGGCACTTAAACAAGGCACATGTCTGTCTCTACGTACAGACATCGCTTATCAAATTTTTGGCGGTTAACTGCCAGTGAAATATTTGAAATCTGTATACATATGTATTACGAGAATCTACATGCAAAGTTTGGTGTATCTAGTTCTTATAGCTCTCGAGCTATGTTGAATAAACAGGGTCTAACAATCGATAAATATCGATAATTTGAAAATGACGAAAAATTTGATCAAATCAACTCAGCTGTAGATGCCTTGCCAGCATAGTATGATTATGGTATAAGAGATGCCATCTTTCGCCTGTTACAAACACATGCATAAGTCCAATATACCCTGCAGCCTACACACCTCTGCTCTCTCAAACTAATCCGATTGCAGCTGCAGTTCAGGGCCAATTAAATATGAGATTTTCGGATTTAAATCGGTTTGCGTTCGCATCACATAAGACATTTCTAGTCAAAGCTCAAACTGAACTGTGAACCATTTTAGAAGCTGAGGCGAACCAGCTGCGAACCGGTTCGCGAACAGAGAACAAGCGCTTGCTGTTTGCGTTTACTTTGGGTCGCATTTCAAATTTGTGTGGAATCTTTGAAAAGCATTTTCACAGTGAAATTGTTGGTAAAATGAAAATGCGAGAAAAAGCGGAGAAAAATAAATAACTATATTTTGTCTTTGTGTGAGTGTGTGAGTGTGTTTAAGTCGAGTGTGAAACAAACAAGAAATTTCACTTACCCATTCGCCACGACCAATTAACACACAAAATTTTTGCGTTTTGCAGCAAAAATGCGGCGTCAAACGCTGCGTATGCGTGATGTCAATTGTTTTTCAATGTTGCTGCTGCTGTTGTTGCTGTTGTTGTTGCTGTTGTTGAGCGTTGATCAACAATGCGAATAAAATGGGATTTGTTTCTTATGTTGTTTTTATTTTTGTTGTTCTTGTTGTTTTTTTTATTTAGCTTTCGAGTTGTGTTGACACAAATAAAGTCATTGCACATGCAATTTATATTTGCAACGTGGCAAAATTGTCGTTGTGTAAATTTTCCATTTCTATTCTTTGTCACTTGCACACACTCTCTCTTTCGCTCTTTCTCTCTTTGTCTCTCTTGAGTTCAGCTCATGCAGTGGGCGGAGTCATTGGGCATTTTATAAGCGCATAATTTTGTTTTTTATTTATTTTTGTTTGTTGTTTTTTTCGGGTACCCTTCGTTTACTTTGTTCTGTCTAAAATTGTTTGGCAATGGAAATCAAATTAAAATTAGCCAGAAAAAAAGTTGCCATCTAAATACGCGAAAAAAATGTTGGAGCCAAAGGTAAACAAAGGACAGCAACTTGGGTGTGCGCTGCCAGTAGATACCCTGTAGCTCAGTTGCTCAACATAACCTTACACTCACAGCATGCAGGGTATAGCCAGACAGCTTAAGAGCGTATTAATATGTTATAGATACGAAAAGGTCTTCTGGTTTTCTGCCAGCAGATGCATATAATTTGTACAACTTAAGTAAATAGAAGCAACAACAAGTTAACAAGTTTATTTGTTAAGAACGTTAATCCCTGTTTCGGTGCATTTCGCACCACGTTGTCATGCCCTTTTGCAGAAATTTTCAAAATTACAGGGTATCACAGGCACAGCAACAATGCAGGCAAATGAGTAAACGCGACAAGGCGACAAAAAAAATGGAGGAGCAAAAAAAATGCCGCCAATCGCAAATGTTGCGGCACATTTTTATCCTCCTGCACACACACCCACACACACACACAGGAAGCTTACATACACATACACACACACACACATAAGCACATACACACACACAGCTGTAGCCTGCGGGACACGCAAAATTTTAGAGACTTGCTTTGTTGTCTTCACATTGTTGTTGTTGTTGTTGTTGTTGATGCTGTACTTAGTTGACAAATGCTCAGAGGATGCGCATTATGAAATTTTTAATCAAATGAAATGACAATAAGATTTTCACAGCAAAGAAATGCGCATTCAGTATGGAAGAAGAAAAACAGGAAAGCAGCCCTAATGGAATTTTCACAGCCAAAATTGAGGTAAAGACGTTGATTGCGGAGCTAGCCAAAAAGGTTAACCAAAGTGGATTCAAAAGATTTGCGCTCTCAACTTTGATATTATAAAGACAAAGCGCGATTTGATGAAAATTATGACACAAAAGTCAGCTACGAAATAAATGTTATTATTTAAACGATTTGAAAAAGGAATGAAGAAGAATAAGTTATGCTCAGCAAAATTCTACAAAAGTCATTTAGAAAACCTCATCCCAAGTTTCATAAGGCTAGCTCTTAGGATCTCAAGTTGAATAAGTTGAGACTTACGGATATATAGATGAATTCGACTATCGATGCTGACAATAAATATGTTTATTAGATTTATTGTTTGCCAAATGTCAGCTATATCTCGTAACATTCAGCAACACATGTATATGTTACACCTCTTCTAGCGCAGCTGGTTTACAGGGTATAACAAAGTGACAATGTAATTGAAGAGCCTGTCGCAGGAAAGCCTTTGGCGGTGAAAGCCACACACAAACAAAACGAATGCGGTTTGATTACTGAAATGACAAACCGCAAATGGAAGTAAGCTACAAGCAAAAAACAGACTAGTTTTTTTTTTTAATAATGCGTTTATAATTCGCAAACGGTTTAAGCGCAAAATGTATAAAGGCAAAGTCAAAGACGAAGAGGAGCTTAAAAGCATGGCGTTGAAAAAAATAGAAGATAACCAAACCAAAGACAAGTGGAAAAGAGAAGGAAATAGAAGAGAGAGAAGAAATGAATAAAGATGGGGTTAAAAAAAATATGTGGCTAGACTGCTTCTAGACAGCCCGTCGAGGCATGAGCAAAATGTGTTGAGTAAAATAAACAAAAGCTTCTTCTATATATTTGCTTCAAATTTAAACAAGTTATGCTCAGAGAAACTTATGAAAAACGAGCACGAACAGATTTCTGCAGATGTTCAAAGATTTAATCAACTGTATATGGGTTTTCTACAGTTTACTAAAGCATACTTTGATATACTATAACCCAATTGTACCAGATTAAATAACTTTTCATCATTATCCCCGAGAGTAAGACAAGTTGGCTTGAAAGCATGCAGACATGTCTATAATATCTTGATCAATGTCAAAAACTTGATCGATTTAAATATTGTCAGGAGCATCAAAACAGTACATCAAATATTTCCAAATATACGCATTTTACCCAGTTTTAGACTTCACATTTCCACTTTTTGTTAAGCTCAGTTCCTCATACGGATACGGATCAGGAATATATAAAGTCACAAGAAATTATGCAAAAATTTAAAAAAGTTTCTAAACTCTTTTGGCGTATTATTTATGCAGAATGAAAAACGAAAAAAAGGACCCCTGGAAATTACAAATTTTAAATGCTCATTGAAATATTAACTTTAAAATATACGCACACACACAAACACACACACACACACACACACTCAGCTTTTGCTTTGAGTTTGTATAAAAGAAACTTTAAAGTTATTTTTGTTGCCAAAATAAAAACACAATGAACAAAAAACCTTTTAGAAAACTTTGTTTTTTGTGTTACGCTTTATTTAAATTAAGTAAAAATTTATTTTACATTTTTATTTGAAAAACATTTTGCAATTTGTTTGTGCAAAGTTGGGCGCATTTGTTGAGCTGCTTGCAATTTCACTGGCAATTAACAAAATTCACTAACGGGTTTTCAAAGATAAGCCCCCTGCCCCCTTCCCCCTCCCCCCTCTCTCTCTCTCTACCCCTTCACACCACTAATTAACAATCGCTTTTAGAAATAGCAAACACTTTCACTAAATTAAACAAAAAAAAAGTGGCAAAATTTAGTTATTCGCTTTTCTTCAAGTTGCAAATTGCAGCGGCTTCTTAACACACACACTCACACACACACACACTTACACACACACAACACACAAACAACAACAACAACAAACAAATTGCAGCCGCCGCGCAGCACGTGGCACGTGAAAAACGCGCGCGAAAATCACTTGAAAAACACTTGAAAAAAATAAACGAAGAAGTGTAAGCAGAAAACATACGGAAAAAGCACGCGACGCTTCACGGTGACTGCGACTGTGACTGTTCACGATTGTTAACAGTGACTGCGACTGCTCTACGGTTCGACTTCTACTGCCAGGCACACAACGTTTACACGCTGAGCGCTCGCTTGCGACTGAAGTCGCCGCCTCTGCCTGGACCTGATAATGCCGTCGACGCTAGCTGCGACGCCGACGTCGGCGCCAAGCAGCAGCAGCAGCGACAGCCGAAGCCGATGGAAAATCGTGGCGCCTCGTGCAGACACAGGTTTGACCACTTTTCTCCACTGCGTGTGGTGAAAACTAGCGCCAAATTATGGACTTGCATTTGGACACTGTTTAACAGTTGGATGACACCCCTCCCCGCTCCGCTCCGCTCTGCTCCGTTCTACTCCTTCCCTCTCCATCCGACAGCATCGCCCCTCCTTGCTGCGGCGTCTACTCAAACTGCTGCTGCAAGTTGCAACTGATGAGCCTCAAGCTAAAAATTGGCTCCAATAATGAGTGCAACAGTCACTGCGCTTCGCATAACTGCAATATTTATCTAAACTGTGATGCCCATAATAGGGGTGTTACCTTCCAATATCTCGATGAATGTCAAAACTCGATTGATTCAAATATTGTGAAGCACATCAGGCTGTAATTTATAAATGTATATAATATTATAAATTAACGTACTTTTTGCTTCTAATTTAAGATTTCACATTTCCACTCATTTTCCGACCGTGGAAAAATGTTTGTTTTCCTATTCTCCTATTTCCACTTAGTTCAATGGACTTTTTGCGATTGGCGAATCTTTTGTAAAATTCAGTGTCACAGATGTTTCAGGCGAGTTTAAACTCGATCCTGAATCAGTATATAAAACTTCATATAAAAGTTTTTCGCACATTTTTCGACATGGGGGGGTGGAATCGCCAAAAACGCTGAAACATGTATTGAATCGTTTTTAATGCAGAACTTTGAAAAACGATTTGAAGCTTATCACGTTGAGTGTCTCTAGCTCTTATGGGCTTCAAGATAAGTTAAAGAAAACTCTAATCTGATATTCGATATTTATCGATTTTGCATAAGGAGGCTGAGTTATCGATCATTTGAAACAAATTTAATATTCGCATGTCATAGGAGGATCTACATTTCGAATTTCAAAGTCGAATCGATTTTCGACTTCTTGGCTCTCTGCCAGATAATGTCTATGCACAAATCCATCTCGAGTCAAGCCTTTTGAAAGCAACCAATAAAGCCGCTTATTCGAGTGTCCTTGTGTCGCCCCACACAGTAAACGCATTTAAAGACACGGCCGTAATCCCAAACGGAATTCGCGGACAGCAGCCACATGAGACGCGGGCGCTATCAAAACACATAGAATAAAATTAGGAGCAGATAAGAGCAGCAGACAGGCAAACAGCCGCATCCCTTGGACCCGCCGACTCCAGCACCGACTCCGAGTCCGACTCCGAGTCCGACTTCGAGTCCCACATCAACTTCAGCTGGCTCCGACTCTGACTGGGAGCGACCTTTGGCTGGCGATGCCATGTTATGTGCATGTGGAACGCCAGTCATTCTTATGCCCTAACTATGGGTATAAACTTGTACTCGTGTATTTCAATTAGCTTGATATGTAAACATATTCAACTAGATTGAATTGAGTTAACTGACAACTATATTATACTCAATTGGTAATTAATATTAAGTTGTTTACATAGTTCTGTTATCTTTATTCTTTGTCTAATATCAGAGCTAATGATTTGTGGTTTTGACAAAGTACTGCTAACAGTTAACTGTTAAGCAGTTGGCTGTTAAGCCGCTGTAAACATAATGTTATGGATTTTTTTCAGCTTTGCTGTCTCTGGAAATTAAATATTTATTCCGAATCTTATGATTTATTTGCATTTGCTAATGCAGATTGAATGTACAATTGTATTACATTAATAGGAAACTAGAAAGGTTGTAAATGTTCTTCTTTTGTTTTCCAGGAAAGCTGTTATTACAAGTCTGTATTTAAACATGAATGCTTTCTCTGTATTATAACTTATATAAAGCTTTAATTAACAGAATATGTTAACATAAAGCTGTTAACTGGTTAAATGCTGTTTAAACTGATAAAAATAATAGTTATGTATTGCGCGTTTCTTTTGAATAAAACCATAGAAAATTGTTATAACTGTAAATATTATTATATTATTATTATTATTGTTATTATTATTATTATTTTCTTTTAAAGGGTATGCCATATGCGTTCTTGGCAAATACTTGAATTGCATTTGATTATTTTCACTTTTTTTTCGCACACATTTTCCTTTTAAATTTTTTTCCCAAAAATCTTTGACAAATGTAAACAGTTTGTGTTTCTTTTTTTTTCTGTCCTACTCATGAGTCTTCTTCTTGCAATAGAGTGTTAGTGGCAATGCGGGCTGCGCTTTTTTCACTCTCTTTCCACTTTTTTGTGGGGCTTGCCCTTCTTTATTTTTTTGCGTTTTCCTGTTATTCTTTTGGTGGGCGAGTTCCTACTTTAGATTAGAGTTAATCAGCTTAGCGTGTCACTTTGACTATTAAAAACGACGTGTCGCCAAAGGGTTTTGGGTCGTTATTGGTGGCTTACCCACAACACCAACACACACACCAACACACACACACTTGCGCGCGCGAACAGACACACCCATAGAATGGAGAACTTGGACGTAGACGCGAAAGTGGACACATGTGATACGTGAATGTTAATTATAGTCCAACATTTGGGTTGGCATATTGTCAGGGGTCCGACAGCCTTTTAGTATTATTTCTTTTTCACGAGGCTGGCAAAGCAGAGAGAGAGAGAGAGAGAGAGAGAGAGAAAGAGAGAGAAAGAGTGAGGGCGAGAGAGAGAGAGAGATGGAGATAGAGAGTCAGACAGAAACATAGGGCAAAAAGATAAATAGATGCTAAAGCTTGTTAATGGAATTGCCAGAGTCAGGTACAGCGTGGCTTCAGCTTTCCATCATAAGACAGCCTTATTTGACGAATAGCAAATTTAATTAAGTAATGGAATATTGTGTCTTATATTATAATAAGTATACATTTTTAAACCTCAACCCTATTCGGGCAGAAAAAAAATGGTTCAAATTCGATTCGTAGCCCTGATACACAGAGGTTCTCACTAATTATGTATTTCTGCTTTGTGCTAAGTGACATTCACTTGAATAATTATTATTTAAAATGTTCGACAATTATTGAAATAATTCAGTAGGAAATTCACCCTGATGAGTCCACATCTCAAGTCCAAGTACTCCGATAACATTATGTAACAGCCAAATTGTATCTGCAAAAACCTAAAATCTAAATTTGACTATGCTGAATTTTTTTGTTTTAATTTTTAAAATATGTCGTTAATTCATTTTAAATAATATATTTTAATGCGAAAAATCTGCAAGCAAAGCTGACACAGAATCCATTAGAAGCCGGAATCATAATAGTTTATCTACAATCAAAAAATCCTTTTAAAATAAGCTTTTGACATTGCGCTAAAGCTAATATAAATATGAAAAGTATAAAAATATTCATATTTAATTTGTGTAGGAATTTTTATTTAGTTCATGACAAATTAAAAATAAACAAACTCAATTGAAATCGAGAAGTGACAAAACAGGTTCACGAACTGAACCGAACGTTGAACCGTGAACCGAACCACCAAAATAACGTTTATTGCGCTTGCAGCCATGTTTACAACCCTCTGTCTAGCCCATGTACTCGAAGTGCCACGCCCACGCCCACGCCAAAGGACACGCCCAACGTGAACTGTGACTGCTGGCAAATTCGGCCCGAGAGTTGCGACTGCAATTGAATTTGGTGTATTTAATTTATTTGATGCAACAATTGTTTTGGCATTAAAAGTGTTCAATAGAAATGCGCTCTAGAGTTGGCCAAAAATAAAAACAAATGTGCCAAAAGAAAACTAATAAAAATAACAAGGAGTACAGTAAAGCCTGTAAATTGATGACCCTATTGTGTGAGTTGTTGCTGCTGGTGTGGCATGCCACGTTCGTAGCTGTCGCTGTTGCCATCCATCACACTCAAAGTGAAATAAATTGAAACTAATACCAAAAGGCAATCAATGTGTGCTTTTGTTGCTGTTGTTGTTGCTGTTGTTGTTGTGGCTGTTGTTGCAACAGCTGTTGACGCTGTTCGCCTCGTCACTGTTACTTTCCCAAACAACTTGAAAATCCTGTTTGCTTTGGCATTCATTTGCCAAAGTCAAAGTCAGTTTTTAGACACAAAATAGCGACCAAGGGGGAGAGGTAGCGGGGCCGTTGCAGGCGAAGGCGTCATGGAAAGTCATCATGTTTCGGTGAAAATGTTCGCATGCTGCAGCCACATTTTCTGGAACAACCGTCTCAACCAACCATCCAGCGGCCAGCGGCCAGTGTCCATGTGGAGCAGCCAGGCCGGCTCACTTTCTATGCTGCAGCCAAGTCTTGACAGATCTTGACGGCGCCAACGACAACGCAATTCAGCGAGAGCGCGTTCCGACATCTGCACACAAACGGCATCTTCAACGAGCTCCAAACTTGGCCTCAAATGGCCAAGCTGTTCAGAGAACTGTCCAACCATAATCGAAGCTGTTGTCAATGCGCTTACTTGACTAATTGAGCGAATCATTTCCTATATGATTAGCCGAATCTTTGATCATGGCCCAAGAAACCTTTTCGTTGGTTCTCTGTCTTGCCTTAAGTCTCGGCTCGGTTCGTGCCACAATTTAGGCCCAGATTTGCATTCGTGTCTGGACACGTCAATTTTCAATTTATTTCCATAATTTTATTTATTAAAATTGTTAAATAATAAATATAAATTCCGATTTAGTTGCCTTAGCTCTTGGGGACTTTGCTGCTATTTTGTGCTTTGGCAAATGTCGCTGCAACATTTAATTGCCCAACGAAATGAAACATAGCTAGTTGGCAGCTCTCTATTTAATTTCTAATTGACCCACCAAATCGCTGTTGCAGCCGTTTTCCAATTGACTTGCCACGCACAGCTGGAAAGCCATTCGTGGCATGCAGCGGCTAAAACTGGATCCACATCTATTTCTGTTGCGAAAACCAGCTGACAATTAAATGTGTCACTAACTTATTCGCACACAAACATAAGGCATCTTCTCTTGTGTCCTTGCATAGCTAATGATCCCAACTGTTTGTAGAGTATTGTCAACTAATAATATATTTCCTCCATTTCCTTACGGGCTCAAATACTTGCATTTAACTCGATTATTTCTGTATCTGTATCAGTATCTGTATCTGTATCTGTATCTGCATCTGCATCTGTATCTGTATCTGTATCTGTAACTGTATCTGTATCTGTATCCGTATTTGTATCTGCATCTGCATCTGTATCTGTATCTGTATCTGTATCTGTATCTGTATCTGTATCTGTATCTGTATCTGTATCTGTATCTGTATCTGTATCTGTATCTGTATCTGTATCTGTATCTGTATCTGCATCTGTCTCTGTATCTTTATACCTTATTCTATATTTCCTTTCATATTTTTGTTGCTCTTTGTTTATCTTCATATTTATCTCTGTCTCCCCTCAGTTGATTCACTTGAAGTATGACTGAATTTTGTCACTTCACTGAAACAAACTCCGTTTACAGTTCAACTTCCAGATGTCAGGGGTCAATCACACGGCTTGACAGTTGGGCCAGAGTAATCAAGTTAATTGGGGGATGAAAACCCCTGAAAAAAACGTAAAGAACCAGGCACTAAGTTTGTGGCAGGCATAGGTAAAGCACATAGATCTTAGATGTTAACAGAGCTACATAAGACTTGGCAATAAGTTAAAGTATACCTTCTACAGGGTATCTGCTTGCTTTTTCTATTTTTATTCTTGTTCTGCCCTGTATATTATGATTTACTAGGTATATCAATGTTTTTGATAGCTTTGGGCTATAAGCTCATCAGTACAGAACTGTATGCCAATCAAAGCTGTGCAGCTTTTCATGTCAAGCCAGATGCTAATTAGATGCACCCACATAAGTGTACACAAATGTGAAGCACAACTATAAGATACCCAGCACAGAAAATATAAATTATAGCCTGGCTAATCTTATTTGAAAAGTTACTCAAGAATAATTTTACACAGAGTCTTGCTTTACTTTGCTATATTGCATATATATATCTATATCTATATCTGTGCCCCTTCTGAAAGCGTTATTAGCTTTTTTAATGTCCAAAACTGCGATGAAGGGCTGTCAAAATTAGCAGCAACTGATTTATTTTCGCACTTTCATAAAAATTTATTCATAAATCAAATACCCCATTCCTGTGCCAAATACTGGGTATCTGAAACAGTTCAAAACTCCCGTTAGCCTGCAGAGCGTATAATATTTCAGGACTAGCACGATTTCTTTAGGTTTGCAAACATATTGTTAAAATATTTTTGGGCACTTCGTGCTTATACCCCATGCCTAAAGTGATTACAGGGTATGCGGTGCAGTGTAAAAGGTCCACCACTGCATAAAATTGAATAAATAAGAGCGAAGCGAGGTATATTTATTAAATTTGCACAACATCCGCTGCTCTTGTTAACCATTTCCTCGTCTGCGCCAACTGCGAATGGAAAGCACACACACACACCCACACACACACACACACACACACACACACACACACACACACACACACACACACACACACGCACACCAACGGGTGAGTTGGCGGCAGGGGGAGGGGGGGATGGATTTCGATATTGTAAAACCCGAAATATGCGAGCCATAAATTCATGTGGAAAAAGCAAGCGCTGCAATAACAAAAACAAATACAATAAAATGAAAACCTGAAAAGTAGGCGTGGCAAAATAAAATCAAATAAAATGCCCATATGAGTGGAAAAGTGCAGGGGACAGGGGCTGGGACAAGGGCTGGGACTAGGGCTGGGGTTGGGCTTGGTGCAGCTTGCAGCATGCAGTGAGGCACAAACCATATCAATAATGGCGTTGATGATGTTCAGCGAGCAACCGTGGGTAGAGGGGTAGAGTGGGCGAGGAGTGGCAGGTGGCGTGGGGTGGGGTGGCGTGGTTCAGAGGTAGAGAGAGGCGAGGTAGCTGAACATGTGCGCAATGTATGTAACAACAATAACAACAAGTATGGTTATGTTTAAAATGCTACCATTTTTCAGTTGTTGTTGTTGTTGTTTTTGCTGGCAACTGAATTATTGCCGGTTAAACAACTTTTGGTGCCCAACATATTTCAATTAAGTGCCAAAGTTAAGACATGGGAATTGAAGAAAAAAGCAGAAAAAGACTGAACGAGAGGGAGAGGGAGTGGGAGTTGGGGAGAGAGTGTGGGAGGGAGGGAGAGAGAGAGTAAGGAAAAGGCCTCTTAATTGAATTGCAGCAATCGAGGCAAAAATACAAGGACAACAACAACAAAGTGGTCTAAATATTAATTGGAAAACTTCAAAATAGGAACTCAAAGAACTCAATTTCCAGTTCAATAGATAGAATGGAGAACAACATGAAATTGGGCGAAAGATGAAGCTAGATATTTATAGGCTCAGGTGCATCTATAGCTTTAAGAAATATAAAGCTATATATATATATAGACTCCAGTTGAGCCATGTCTTTTTTTTAGATATTTAAAAAAATCATTGAAACACGTCTTCAAAAAGATCTTTAAAAATAATTTTCTAGCCGATTGTTAGGTGAATGAAAAAGTTTTTCGACAATTTTCACAGCTTCACGTAAAATTTAAAAGGAAGAAAAACCTGAACACACATTTTCAATAAGTTCCTTCGCAGAGCTTTGAAAACAACTTTTAAGCCATTTGAGCGAAACTTGAACCGAATCCACAAAAAACCTTCAAAACAAATTTTCCGCCCAGTAAGGGCGGAAATTGAATGCAGATTCCCAGATATGAACCAATTTTCCCCAGTTTTTCACATTCTTTCAATATGTATTATACATTCATTTTCTATCTAAATATAATTATTTAATTTCGGCCCGATTGCAAAAATGCAGAACACCTTTAAATGGAAAAGACTTTAATATTTGTGTGGTGCATTAAATGATTGGTGGGCGTGACTTTTTAGAGAAGCCTCCAGGTGGGTTGGGCAGGTGGGCAAAGCAGTTGACAAACAGTGGGCGACAGTTTGGCCAAGACAAAGTCAAACCGTTATTTAAACGCTGGACCACAGGAGAGACTGCTTGTCAGGGGCTAGAGAGGGGGATCCGACAAAAAACCGAACAGGGCAACTGGCCAATGTCAAGTGTGGACAGCTGCAGCAGTAGAAGGGGGGAGGAGGAGTGGGAGGAGGAGGAGGAGCAGCAGTAGAAAGCAGAGCAGTATCGAGTGTCGCATGCACGTTGCAAGTACCAGCCCCCCCAACCCCCTTTCCCTAAGCCCAAAAAAAGTGTGTCAAGTAAAAATAGTCAAAATGACAAGTATGAAGGCATTTTAAAGCAGGCACACGACTAGCAGATACCCTGTACCCAACCAGCTAAGCAAATATCCCGTAAACATATTCCAAACGCAACTTTTATTGACTACCCACGATTTAATCAAAATTATGGAGATAAAAGCTGTCAATGAACGAAGGTGTCTCAAGCCTGACACGTGCAGCCTGTGCACTTGCCCAGTTTTTACAGGGTATCGAAATGTATATGAGCAGCAGAGCTCAAGTATGTTTCCGGCATTAATCTTCGAAATTTGTTTTGTGACCAGAGAGCCAAAAGGGAGCAAGCCGAACAAAAAAAAATAGGAATACCCTATGACCGCGGCCTTTTTACCACGTGACCCAAGGTTAAAGCGTGCGCAGCTGGCATTAGGCAGGGGTGCGGATGGTCGGAGAGGGGCCAGCCCCTCGGCTGGGGTTGACCGCAGTCAACTGCAAACTTATGGCCCAGCGGCAATTTAACGCTTGCGATTTCCGTTAAGGGATTTGGCCGTGTCGGGGGACTCGCGATTGAATGCCAAAATGCGCACAAATTGTGCAAATGCCGTTGCATACTTCCAGGCGACGCCAAAACACACACACACACACAGACACACAAAAGCGCAATCAGACGGTTGGCCGGGGTGAGGTTAGGGCGAGTTTAACTGGGCTTTGACTGGGTGCTCGGGGCCGGCTGTGCCCGTCACGCTCTGCAGCGTCTGTTTCGGTGTGGAGCTTATAAAATTCACACGCTGCACTTTTCTACTTGTTTTTTTTTTTCCTACTTGTTTTCGCCATGCAAGTGCTTCATGCGCGTCTCAGTCCTGGCCACGCCCCCTGGGCGAAACCTTTTGCCAAATGCAATTTACTTTTGTGTGTTTTATAGCCGACCGCGCCGCGCGACCCGCCCGCGCACGCAGCAGCTGCCTTTCTGGTTTTGGCTAATTAAATTTTATGCTTGGTAATTTTAGAAAAAGGCCTTCCACGTTTTCTTCTCGTTCTCGTGCCCTTTTTTTTCTATTTTTTTCCTTTTTTGGCCAGCAGTCGCTGGTGCAACGCGCTCGGAGAGTAGAAAGTCTGGCATAAGTACGTCTCTCAGTGTTTTTTTTTGCCTTTGCCTTTGCCTTGGTGCAATTTACAAAAATCGCACAAGTTGCGCATAAAAGAGGCGACCGGCAAATTGCAGGCAATAAATAAAACATCCACGAAAAATCGCTGCATACTTTCGGGCGTAGAGAGGGGGACGTAGAGAGAAAGCAGAGGGCGGGGAGGCGTTGCTGTGCGCTGCGCGACGCGTGCTTCACCTACCTAAAATGGCCGCATTTCTTTGCCCCGAAAATGTACAAAGCCAAGCAACGCCAACAGCAGCAAACAACAAGTACACTGAACACAAATATTTTTATGCTATAATTAACATAAACTCACTTTTAGATAATTGCTAAATATTAGTTGTAAAATGAGCAAGCTTTCGTATTCTGACGACATAATTATCTTATTTATTTAACACGCTTTTCGCATACGCGAAGATGCTGTTGATAAAACCACTTGAGAATTATAAGCAAAAAGTAGGTATAACCGAGATAGCATGCCAAACTTGTTGAGCTAACAAATTTCTTTTAAATTTGCCAAGCTATTTCATATACATATACATCATATTTTTAGTTTGTGGCTGCCTGCTTTGGGCTTATATCTAACACAATTTTCGTTCAACTGCTTGAAAAAGCTGTTGACAAAACAACTTGAGAATTACAAGCAAACAGTAAGCCGAGCCGTAATAAAACTTGTTGAACCAAAAAAAAAGCCGTTCGTTGAATCGGAACAAGGCCGAGCCGTAGTGTAACCTGGTTTTATGGTTGTGACAAAATAGATTAAAGAAAATATTAAGCTGAGTCGTCTGCGTAGTTATTAAATTCGATATATAGTCCTTAGGGTTGTACAACATTTTATAAAACTATAAAACAGACTTTTCATGATAGCTAAAAGTATACAAATAATATAGGAGCTATTGCAACTGAAGATTAAATTCAAAAATTAAAATATAAGCCATACAGAAAAAGTAGAAGAAGAATGCATTCTATGTCCCACATCTGGATAAGATACTCCAGTGATTTTTCTCAGTGTAGAGCAGCAGCTGCGACAACTAGGGTGAAACAAGTTTAATTGAAAAGTAAAATAGAAAATTTTAAAAAATATATATACAAAAAAAAAAACAGAAAAAAGAACGACATATCAAATTGAAAACTAAATAAGCAGCGCATTAGAGCCATGGCCTAGCGGCGCCTAAATGCATGCATCATTAGTCAATGGCAGCCACTGATCCTTTAGCCTGGACCCCCCATAAAACATATATGTATATATATAAAAAATACGAGACCCCGAGCATCATAACAATACATAATAAATAGCAGCTGATGCGACACGCCAACAATGAAATCGATTTTCGAGCGACAGCAAAATGCAACAAAAGCCTCGCACAACATAAAAAATCGTCTGTGAAGTGCAAAGGAAAGCGTCAAGCGTCAGAGCTGCACGACTGCCAAATGCTCTGCAAAAGATATTGAAATTTCGAAAAAGACGCTCAGAGCGCTCGTAAATTGTTGTTAACAGCAGTTGTGGCGGTCTTTCACTCATCTGCCTTTGCTCTGTTAGACAATTACAGACTTTAAGCGCTCTGTAAACATTTTATAGCTGCAGTTCTGTTGTGCATTTGCATTGATGCAAGAAGCACAATTTTCATGGTTTCACGTAGTGAAAGTTTATAATGTTTTTTCTGAAAATGTGTAACATTTGTGCATAACATTAACATGCATGCAATTGTATTTTGGAGAGAATGCAAGCGTGATAAAGCGACGAACAGGGAGAGGGAAGAGAGTGAGAGCGAGTGAGAGAGATAGTGAGAGAGAAAGAGAAAGAAAGACAGGGAAAGGGAGAGAAAGAGAGAGAGAAGAAAGAGAAACAGAGTGAGAGAGAGAATGAGGGAGAGAGAGAGAGAGTGAGAGGGCGGAAGAGATAGAGAAGAAAGAGAGAGAGAGAGGAGAAATAGAGAGAGAAAGGCAAAGGAAAAGAGAGAGTAAAAGGTGCGAGACTGAGAGATAGAGAAGACAGTGTTAAAAGTGTTTTTTGAATTCCACACAGTTTACAGCTAACAGTTAACATAAAACTTACTTAACAGGATGTTAACGCTCATGTTAAATTGAATACAAAGCGGACAACAGTTTTGTTTGAATTAAAAGTTATTTTACCTCAGAATTATCTTTAACATTTGGTTAAATTAAAATTAAACAGTAGTAATAAATAACTATTGGGAAAGGGCAATTCGTAAGTGTTCAGCTAACCCAAGAGTGTATCAATATATTCGTGTGAATACCGTGCGCTGGCGTCGTGCCGTAAGGATTTTTCGATTATGAAGAAAAATGCACAGCTGACGGGCGGACATTTATCACTTGCCACGCCGGGTGGCAGCAACTGAGGCAGCCGGGACAGCTGGGGCAGCCGGGGCAAATGGGGGCAACCGAGCTGCGACTCCCAAGGAGCTGTGCAGTTGCAGCCGCCTGCAGTTGAGACATACGGTTGCCAGCATGGCAATTAAAATGCATATTTGAAGTTGATTAAAATGTTGATCGCCCGATTTTGATCAAATTATTTGCAGCTCGTTTAAGGCCAAAGGCAATAAAGCGGCAAGGCCGTGTGCTGTGTGTGTGTGTGTGTGTGTGTGTGTGTGGGTGGATTTTATGCTACAATTTAATGCCATTAAATTTAATTGTGCATAAATTTTCAATCAAAATAGCCGCAGAGCACGGGCAAAAAGTAGCTGCCAAAAATGTACGAAAGCCGCGCCGGGCCAGAGAAACGGAGAAATGGAGAAACAGAGGGCAGCCGGGTCAAGAGCCGAGTAGAAGAAGCGACCGCCCATGACGGGTGCTTAAAATTTGATAAAGCTTAAGTTTTCCAGCAAAAAAATAAAAATAATATAATAATAAAAAAATGCCGGCACGAGGTGTTCGAGAGTCAAGCACAAATATTTGCCCAGCAGCAGCAGCAGCAGCAGCAACGTACTGTGTGCGATTCTCGCACACAATATGTGTCCAGGAAGCGGATATTAAAGCACAAAAGCACAGCTACTGCTAAGAGTGCTCCACATGCACACACACACACCCACACACACACACACACACACATGCACAGCTTGAAGCACACTTGACGGAGCGGCTGTGCTGCTTCTCCTCTTAGTTCCTCTCGCGGGGAACGTCTTAATGATCTTCGGCACTTATTGTCCGATCTTCATTCAATTTTTAGGGCACAAATGTAGCTTTTAAATGCGTGCAAATACTTAGGACGAAGACTTTACTGCATTGATGTTTTATTTCTGGTGTATCCGAAAAGTGAAATTACATTTTTTAACTTAGGAAATATTGTTCATCTGTGTTTACTTCAGCTTGCAAAAGCTTTCAAATTCGCCAAAAAAATAGGAATCCGATATTGATTCGTATCGATTTATCGTTATCGATAATGTGAAATGACCGCAATCTTTTCGAACTTCGCTCAAAATTTCAAGCTTCAATTGTCTCTGACATGTTGTGAAATAAACTCAATCTTTTCGACCTTCTCTTCGACAAATTGAGCTCATATAATCTCTGCACTTAAACGGGCAGGCGATATCGCTTTTTATCTGTTAATCGTTATTGATTATGTGATATAATCTTGGATATTGGCTCGAAATTTCAAGCTCATGTAATCTCTGGAAAGGAACAGGCAGACAGACAGACATTCCCAGAAATAGGATTTTGATATCGACTTTTATCGATTTATCGTTATCGATGATGTGCAATTAACGCAATCTTTTCGGCATTCTTATGGTCTCTGGGACGGGGGCAAAATAAGGGAGACTGGCGGATCGGAGAAGTCTTTTCCCTGTTGCATAGATTTGCACGCAATCAATATACCCCTTCGACCCACTTTTTGCATGGGTTCAGCGTTTAAAAATAGTGAATAAATGAAATTTCTAACAGCACTTACAAATACTCCATAATCCCCAGCTAGTATGATTTATATGCAAATATTTTTCCGACTTTTCTTTATGATTTGCATTCGAATAATTTTCCCGCATTGTCAGCTGGCGTGCGAGAATGCGAAAGTGTGTGCTGGCTGGCGATAAGGCACTTAAGCCCCTCTGCCCCTCTGCCCCACTGCCAGGCTGTGCCAGGCCTCTGCTCCGTTTGAATTTTATGTGGCTCAGAGTCATTAATGCTTCCAGCTGGTCAGAACTAATGACTGGACTATTCCAATTTCGAAATGGCAGCTGCCATCTGATGCCACACTTCAGCCCTGCCCAAAGCCCCCTCATACAACTCAGGCCACACTACATTTTTAAGGCCAACTGTCAGCTGTGCAAGTGCCAGTTCTTAATTCTCGGAATCACAATCTCTGCAGGCTGAACAGCATGTGGCATACCCTGTAAAATATAAATATAGATAAGATGGCTTGTTAAATTGATGGTAGAAATTAACACGGATCTATCGAAACTCGCGTCAAGCAATTCAGTTTGTAGCTTCTTGAATACCTTTTTTAGATCATGTTTATCTTTTTCTCAGTATATTTTGTTACACTCTTCAGTAACTGGATAATAACGAGGTATAAAAACACACTTTAGAGGGAGTTGCTAAACTTGTCTAAAAATTTAAGAAGCATTAGTTGGTAAACATGAAAGCTATTCTCATATGGGGATATGAGATTCAAAGATGCTCTATAAGCAGTTTTTCCTAGTAAGTTTATTATCATTAGGTTCTTCGCATCACATCTCTCGAGTTATTCCTTAAGAGGTCTCTCAACCTGTCGAAAATCTTGCGGGCTGACCTTCACATAAAGATGAACTCTTCATTAAGTGAAGTACTCAGAAACTAAAGCCTGTTAGTTGCTTTCTTTTCAAGTTCTTCGAAGACTTCTTCTATTACTATAACTAATTCCCTGGCCAATTGTAGATCTGTTAAGCTGCCCTATGCCTCATATACATATATATATATATAAATATGTATATCGCGTTCAGGTATGCCCCATTCTACACTTCAGCGTACAGGCTCTGAAGATCTCCAATAAGTTGCTTTATTCCTTATATAATTGCCACTTTATTAACTCAAATTTGTTCAGGGTATAGGAGTGACAGCAATTGCATTGATTTTTTACTCAACCATCTATTTTTAGGCTATTGCATAATTGATTTGACCTTTGTGAACTGTGCACTCGCCGTTTAATTGGCTGCCAGTTCGAAAACTGACAAGAGGTCTGGGGGTTAGATACTATTGCTCGAATGGCTATTATCGCGAGGCAGTTGATAGCGAAAATAAAAATAATAAAATAATGTAGATTAAAGAGCACACTTTCACACACACACACACGCTCTCACACACACACACTATGAAATTTCGATTAGCCAACGAGTAGAAAATGTCATCCCATGTGAATTTCATTTCAAAAATTACACAATATACTAAAAATAAAATCAAGTTTAGTCAGTGTGTGTGTATGTGTGTGTGTGTGTGTGTGTATATGTGTGTGTGTGAGTGTGCCGTATCAATTATGCAATTGCAAACAATTTAAACAATTTATACTCTCTATTTTGCTCCACACGCTTCACTAATTTTCTAACAAACATTGTGTGATATTTTGTAGATATATAAATGAATATACATATTTATATATGATATTTGATAGATATACATATACTATATTTATATATACACACTATATAGTATATTTTAATATACCTAATTGTTGCGTAAGGCGTTCAACATTATATGAGACATATTCCATCGATAATCTTAGATCCTAGGCTGAATAGGACCATATAGATCGAAAATCGTCTGACAGACAGTGAAATGTAATGCTTTAGCTATAAGAAGTTGCGTAAAATAAGATGATATTGTTCAGTTCTGTTGGATTATATTGGGTTGAGTTAGGGTTTATTACGTTATGTTAGCTTATGTTCCGTTGTGTTATATTGGGTTGTTTCGGGTTAGGTAAGGCTTTGTATCTTTTTGTTGGTTCATGTTAGGTTATGTTTTATATGTATGTGAATTATGTTATGGTTATTTCGATGATGTAAGGTTAGTTTGATTATGTTAGGTTATTTTACGTTAGATTATGTTAACTTATATTTGATTATGTCGGGTTGTTTCAGGTTAAATTAGGTTATGTTACATTATGTTGGGTTATGTTAGGTTAGGCTGTTTTTTTGTGTGTTATGTTCAGGCTTTCTTGGGCTTAATAATGTTTGATTGAGTTTGATTTTAGTTACGCTGTCCTTGTTCAATAGAAGCCACAACAAGACTGTCCTTAAATTAATGTTATTCTTATGTCTTAATCGTTCTTAAATATATCTTTTGTAAAATAATGTTATGAGTTTTAATCAAAAAGGTCAAACATTAGTAAAAACTAACTAAAGTCTAACAGTGCATACGATCCGCTCGAAAATAACATTTTTACTTTGTTGGTTAGTTAACAGTTAAATGTTACTAACATTATGTTAGCTCTCGCGAAGCATGCCATCTGCTTTTACCACTACTATTACAACTATTAAATATTGAATGCAATTTCAAAGATACTCTACGTACCTTGAGGCTTCATTCCATCATTGAACATTTCAGCTAACGCTGTGAGGCGTGGCAAAAAAAGAAAAACAAATAAATAAAAAACAAAAAGTTGATCTGTCTTTTGGCACTGGAGTGTGTGCATTATGCATTATGCATTTCGCATACATATGTATGTCTGTCAAATAGCTGGTCGAGAATCTGCGCCAGTGTCAGAACCTTTCCCATAAGCACACACACGAAAATCCGCACACTCACACACACACACATACACATACACACCCGCACACACACTGCGCTGATGGCTCACTCGTGCCTGGCTGGCGGACGATAGCCGGCTGTCAGTTTATTTAATTGAAATGTTCCTGGAAACCTATAAATTACAAACACATGCAATTTGCATATGCGCCAAACACACACACACCAACACACACACACACACGCTTATGTACATTAGCAGCTGAAATTTTATGCATGCCAATCCGCAAAACAAACAAACAAACCAAATCAAAAAACTGCTTAAGTGTGGTCTCAGAGTTACCCTGTGAAATGTACTTGCCGCTATCCTTTACTTTAAATTGCCTATTATATATATTTTATGGACAAAAGACATTATGGGCGGGCCTAGGTAAGAATTCAAATAAAAATAAAAGCATAGCCAGCATAAGTTATTCCTGAGCCAACATGCCAAACATTTAGACTCTATACCCTATACCTCTATAAGAGATTGGCTAATTTTTCTTGCCAGTGGTAGATCAAGCAGAGGCTTGCTCTAGCAAGTCCCATTTCTTTTAAATTTAACTTTAGCATTTTTAATTTCCATGTAAACAAGTTTACAGGGTATCATAAGTAAACTTGCATGAGCTTGCGTGCAAGCAAACGTGCACTCACTTAGCTAGCAAAGCATTGCATACTTTTAGGAGCCAGTCAGCCAGAATTGAAAGCCGCAAGTGACAAGCAGCAAGTGCAACATCCTTTGCTTGCAGCTGCAACAACAGATGCAGCGAACTGCATTAGGTAAAGTGACAAAAATACTGTCTCCAAATATTTATGGGCCAAATTTTGTGGGGTGTGATTCACATCCGCTCACCGCTCGCAGTTGGGCGGCAAGTCCAATTATGCCAAACTTTGCCATAAAGTTAAGTTAACGTACAAGTTATTTGTTACACTTGCTGAACAGCTGCAGAGCTAAATTATTAATGTTGAGCAAATATATTATTTATTGCTTGCCTTTATGTATTAATGAGAATCGCCGAGAGAGGCTCCCTAAAGTGCTCGATAGGTGTTTAAGAAACTGGATTGAGAAAAAGATTCAAAAATAATGGAAATATTTTCTAAAAAAAAAAACAATAAAATACTTTTGAGCTGTGCCAGTTCTAGACCATTTGAAGTCCAGAGTAGTATCTGTTAGCTGATGTCGTTGTACACGTTTTGGTGTGAAAAAATATTAGATATTCTTTATATGCTTATAAGAAGTGTGACCTGAAATAAACGTATTTGTGGGAGTCACAAGTTATTTTGAAAGATCTGAGTCCCTTGAACACGATTGGGAACAGAAAACGGAACGCAACTTTCCTTCCATGAATAAAAGTGTATTTTAAGAGCTAAGAGCCTAAATATTCGCTGCTCTCTCAAATGAATCTATGGTCTGCCCCAAATTGATCTGGCATCTGCATCTTAAAATTCTACTTATATAAGCTTAGTAACTGTCCGTTTGAGCAAAATGCCTGCCATGCATTGAGAACCATCGGAAAAGGCTCACACATTCGTACTTCAATCAAAATCAATTTTGAAATGTAGCCAGCATTTTTTAATTAAGGCTAGTCTTGCATAGTTGTAGGCTTTTGAGTGCTGTACTTAACAGATAGACGAGTTTGAATCGATAACTGCAATTTATCGCTCAGCTGCTGGGCAGTTGGAGAGGTGTAATGGCTTCTTAACACACACACACACATACATTCTTTCGTACACACACGTCACGCACACTCAACAAACAGAGAGGCACAATTTGCATTCGGCACAGGCATAGTTACAGTTATTTAATGCTCGCACGCAGACACACGCACACGCGCACGCACACAGACACTTATTCGCACACCTGTTTAAGTATAAGTGGTTGTGCTCGGCCAAGCAAATGAAGCGCTGAAGGACGAGCCATAGTGCAGCCAGCCGAGTCCTGGCCAGTAGCAGCTCGCACTGCACACTCCTGCCCACTAATGTGCATCCGTGCGAGCTGGCCCGGCGTTGCCGGCGAATAGGGAGGGGGGAATCTGACTGTGTGCACCCCAAAATGGTTGTCGTAAAGTGTAAAGTCAACATTTTGTGCTGCAATTAAAGCCAAATTGCAAAAGCAAATAAATTTGCCAAGTAAATCGCTCGAAAGTCACACAACTACCAACTGGGGAATTGGCTGACCACACGATGCAACTCTCCCGTCCAAGGCAGGCACGAGTATCAGGCAAAAGAATTTGCTCCATGCTAACTAACAGGTAGATCACCTAAAGAGTCGGCACAAGCTACAGCTTTTTTTTACTACACCTCACATAGCTCACACGCTGAAATGCAAGCTATTAGATAGCGTGGCGCCCAACGTGGGCTTTTAAGATTAAACAAATATTAAAGCAAAAATAACCTTCAACCCTGGCTGGTTAATAAGCAAACTTAGTCCAAGCATATCTCAATTTGCGGTTTCTTAATGCATTTGCATGCTTGGCGCCCAACGTGGTCAGAATTTAATTTGCACGAGTAACTTATGCAACCTTAAGCGCCAGTACACAATAAAATAGATACAAATTTGCTAGAGCATGCTCGGCTTCGGTCTGTTAAGGATTTGGCCATGTGGTGAGAGTCAACCCGCCTAAGCATTTGCCTGAGGCACCTGTAAACGCTGAGATGACGCACATGGAAGTTTACGATTTCCAAAGCAAGGCAGTAGCTGTGAATGTAACTGTAACTGTAACTGTAACTGTAACTGTTACTGTAACTATAACTGAAGCAAAAACGGGCACACAAATTTAAGCTGACAGGGCCGTGGCCAGTCCTCCAAAAGCCTTTAAGCCATGTTATGAGAGAGTGTGCGAGATAGACTAGGGCACAAAAAGGACCCCGGGTGGAGAGCCAACATACAAGTTAGCCTTGTCAGTTGACGCCATTTTGGTCTGGCTAACTCTTGTTTACCGCAAGTTTTGTCCGAGTTTTGATTGCGGTTGGCATTGCGGCCGTATTTGCCAATTGCCTACCGCACTCTGATTTCAGATTTACTGATACAAATTCAGATAAAGCTTCCGCTCCAATTCGGCTGTGGAAGTGCGTCTGGCAGTTATTAAATAACATTTGCGGTTAGCAACGGCAAGTCTTTCATGGTTCCCAATTCATTCGTATATCGCTCGTTTTGGCCACTTTAAAGATTTATGCATGCTATGCGGTGCATGTGCGTGGCATCAATTCAAATTGTTTATGGCATCACATGGCGTATACGCAATTTGTTATAATAAACATGTTGCTCGGCATTTTGAACGTTGGCAGCATTCTTTTGCAGCATTCTTTTGCATTTTCCCTACCCTACCAGCCTACACTCTGTTCATCTCTCGTACATCCTGTCAACTTGTCAAACAATTTATTACGCCTGCCCCGCCGTACCCGGCCTCTACAAGCCGTACGCAAAGCCGTACCCAAGCCATCACATCATGATTTATAGCTGCCAGCCTGGTTTAAGTTGTCGCCTCCACTTGTTATTTCTTTTCTTTGCCTTCTTTTTTTCGTTCTTTGTTTTTCAAAAATTTAATTTTCTCGCATTGTTTGTTGATGCCACATACAAATTTCCAGCTGGGTTCTTTCTTCCACGCTTTCAATGCGACGCAAACATAATTGATGACGAACACAGTGTATGAATTGGAACCTTATGCATGATATATGTATATAGATAGATGTGTGTGTGTTTGTGTGTGTGTGTGTGAGTGTGTGAAGAGTGTATCAACAAGCTTTAGTGGATAGAAGCTCGTGTTCATAGAGTAATCAATTCTGATCACACATGCTCAATGCATACAAATGTTAATACAACAGAAACAAACATGAATCCAATTTATTTTAAAATTGGCGCCAAACGTAGCCCCTCCAGATTTATAAGATTAATTGATTGACATCAACAGCTATCAAATGTATTCTGTTGCTTAGCACAATCCTAGAAAAAAGCTTAAACTTAAGGCAGTTTCTAGGTATCTCTATATATAAAACTGTTTGTCCTGACTGACTGACTATTTGGTGACATAGGTCAAAATTAGTAAACCCCAATAACTCGGTCAAATCTCATCAGATTTTCATAAGACTCATGGTTTGGCTTCTAAATCAATTTGGCATCTGAATCATTCCTGGTCAAAATTCATGTGAATATTGTAACTTCAAATATCCTATATAGACATCGAAATTTCGCACCCCCAAAGTGGCGCCCAACGTAGGTACATTAAAATAATTTCAAAATTCGCGTAACAAATGTTTAGTTAGTTCCCAAATGCACCGTCTCTTAATTGTGGCTTTATAAAGCATTGGTAGGAGTAAAATACAAAAGAAGCCCCTTTATGCTTTGTAATCTAAACTTTGGTTTGGTTGCATAAACAGACCTTCGGATAGCCCCAACATTCGGTTGGATAGCTCAAGTAAACTGGTTGCTTAGCCATCTAATTGACAATCAGATTGGCAATGGTCATTGGTCAGGCGACGCTCGGCTGAGCGGCCAGAGACTCCAGTTACCAGTTAAGCAGTCCCCAGTTGACTGTTGGCCGAGCTGAAGCTCATCTTCGTCTATCTGGCAATGCGAAACCATTTTGCACCCGCACTCTGATATCTATTACAATCAAATTGCAAATTAAATCAGAGAACGGAATTAAGCGACTTGTGAAAGGGAACGCTGAAGACCAAAAGCAGCAAAGGGAAATGCAGAAAAGCCAAGGCGACCAAACGAATGGAAAGGCATGGGAAAGACATGGCTAAAACAGACGACAGCAGCAGAAGCAGCAGCAGCAGCAACAGCTATCGCCTGCGACTCTGTGGTCGCAGTGTGGAAACTGTGGAAATAAGATGAAAATCGTTTAAATGCGTTAGTTAAACAAGTCAAGTTATAAGTTCATTTTCCGGTAACCGCACATATCCGGCGAAGGTAAACGCAAATCCCGCAGAATCCTTAACCAAACCCCACCGAACGCCCGAACACCCGGCCCTCCCCAGCCTCACCCTCACCCTCACCCTCAGCCCCCCACGCAGCTGTCTCAGCGCTGCTGTCGCCAACGGGCCAGCGAAGCGTGTGATTCCATAAAATCATGGCCAGGTAAGGGCAGGAGGTGTGCTTGCTCAGGGAATCATTGTCGCTGCCAGCGAATGGCATACCGAACATGTTAGCTCTACGGCCAGGAGACCAACTAACCATGCACCAAGTCAAAACTGTCCCCACAGCAGCCCACGCCTTCACGAACTACAAAAACTAAAGGGGAAGAAAAAAAATGTGATGAAATTTTATGAAAGAACAGCCGACGCTCAAATATCCTTGTAAATAGAAATCCATACTAATCCTCGCTTACAAACTGTAAATGAATATAGATTGAAGACAATATAAGAAACAGATTTTGATACAAATGCGCTCCATTAAAGAAGGAAGATTGAGTTAGATAAGAAGATGATATAATCGCGAAAGATGATAAAACGGGCCTCACTTAGGAAAGAGAATAAAATACAGATCGATAAATATATAGGTAGACAGATATATATGGTCGGAATTCAAACTTTTCCAACGGCAGATAGATAGATAGAGAGCTGAATAGATAGAAATAGAGATAGATAGATAGACGATAGTTGTATTTAAAAGAGATAGACCTTATTTATTGACGACTTTTCACATACATAATACATAGATTGATTGATGGATGTAGAGATGGATAGATGGATACAAAGATATATCGACAGATAGGGAATATATATAGGTAGATCGATAGATAGAAAGATAGATAGATAGATAGATAGATGCGAGAAGACTATTCATGTAGAATATATATAGGTAAATAGATGGATAGATAGATAGATGGATAGATAGATAGATGGATAGATAGATAGATAGAAAAAAAGATGCATGGAAGATATGCGAGAAAACTATTAATGCAGAATATATATAGATAGATCGATGGATGGATAGATCAATGGATAGATAGATAGATGGATAGATAGAAAGAATAATGCATGGAAGATATGCAAGAAGACTATTTATGTAGAATATATATAGGTAAATAGATGGATAGATAGATAGATGTACAGATAGATAGATGGATAGATAGGTGGGTATAAAGATACATGGAAGATATGCGAGTTCCTATGGTATCTATGTGATACAGTAATGTAATCCTAAATTGAGATACAGGCAAAGTTTCGCAATGACAGACCGAATAAATAAAATGCATACCTTTTGGAAAACAGAACTATCTGTGTTCCCGTCGTTACATATGCGTGACAATATTTGATGTACCTCTGCTAGGGTATACAGAGAGTAGTCGGAACGAGTTAACGCTCCCAGTTGTACGTTTTGTAAGGGTCTTCAGCTTCGCCTGCGCTCGACTGCTCCGCCACTCAACTGGACTAAACTGACGACAGCACAGCTGGGAGCTGGGAGCTGGGAACTCGGAGCTGGGCACAGGGAACTGTGTACTGGGAACTGTGTACTGGGGTATTGGTATATTGGGGGGGGGGGGGGAGCCCTGTTACTGGCGATTGGTAGCTGCTGGCTAAATGGGATGAAAACTGGTGACTGTCAACTAGCTGCTGCAGCTTTACCCAATGCAATTCCTTTTCCCCCAAAAAAAAAAAAAAAAAAGTTAAATTTAAACCCCCAAACAGCAGCTGAGCAAGTTTGTTAGACCAGAAGGTAAAGCGGATATTTCGGAGGCAAATTAAATGCTTCAGATTGGGGCGCCAAGCAGCTGCAGTGGCCGCTTGCAACGGGGCTGCGGCAACTTCTAATGCCGCATATTTGTGCCAAAAGCTGCCAAAGTGCCAAAACGACCGCAGACTGACAAAGCGTGTGGCTGGGGCAATGGGCGGGGTAATGAGCGGGGCATGGTGAGGCGAAAAGCGTTTAATTAGCGTAAGTAAGTGACATAGAACTGTCAGCCATTCATTGGGTGACAACAACACCAACACCAGCACGAGTTTAACAACAGAGCTCTCTCAATCGGCCCGCCCACAAGAGCACACCCATTCGTACACCCGCATATGGCTTTGTGTCCGGGTGTGTGTGCGTGTGCGTGTCTGTGTGTGCGTGTGTGTTTTGTGTAACCAACCGCGATAACAAACACATTGGTTACGCCTGGAAGGACGTAAACCGTTTTAGTCCGATTGTTGAACGGACACGAGCTTCGACCAGCTACCCAGACGAGCAATACAATTTGCGCTGAGCTTACGATAATCCGGTAACGTTTGAATCAGGGCTACCAACTGGTTTTTCAACCGAACCGGTTCGAGCCCGGAATTTCAATTTATTTCGTACAACGGACCTGACCCTTAAGCCAAATCAGTTGCTGGAAAAACAGGCGAGCTGTTGCAGCCCGAGCCCAATCGTTATTTCTCTCATAAATGCTTTCGTTCAAACAAATATCGTTTGACCTAGTTGCAAAGCATAAATAACTTGAGCTCCAGTCCAGCCTTTGCATAACCATATTTGGTAGATGTCAATTTTGGCTAGAGATCAAATTTCGTACGCAATTTGTCGATGAAAAGGCGATTTTCAAAGGGACTGCCAAATGTATGTTTCAACTTTATCTCTATCATAGAAACTTTGAAAATATGAAAAGCAATTTTGAGGCAAAACCTGGTCTCGATGATGTGTAAGAACTTGCTCACGTAGCTAGCCTAAGGGCAGTGAGTGGGTTTGAACCAGCCCTGGTTCGAATCGGTATTCAGTAATACTGACTGTGCATGGGACGAGTTTTTTCAATTTAATTTTGTAGCTATGAAAGTGAACTTAAAGCTCATCGGAGCAGAGCTAGAACTTTATTCTTTTGTACATATATATATTATTTGCAATCTAAAAAGCATGTCTCAAATAAATTCTTAAATGCAAGTTAGAAATGAATCGTGAGAAAAATGAAAAAATGAAAGTAATCCACCCATTTTCCGATCATACGAGTCGATTATTCGAAATGGATAGAGCACACATTCTTTATTGTTAGATGTCATACTTTTTAAAGCTTAAAATATATATTTGATATTATACTACAAAAAATTTGGAGCTTAAAGCTGTTTTAGACAAAAATTAAGCTTGACATTTTCACCTAGACACGTGAAATTTCGTTTACATTTTCACAAATTTCACACTTTCTGGAGGAAAAACGAACTTACAAGTTATATTTTTTGTGCATGTTGCGGAAAATTGTAAGGAAAATGTTGAAATGCAAAAGCAACTAATAAAGCAGAACAGGAAAAGTGCTAAAAAAGAAATGTACAGCTGAAAATGCACAAAGCCAATTAAGAAATGTGCACAAATTTTGCTGCTGCTAATGTTAAAACTGAATTTTAAGCAGAAGTCGTGAACTTCACGTTGAAGTTAAAGTTGAAGTTGACGTTAATGTTGGAGTTGAAGCTGAAGCTCAAGCTGATGCCAGCTGTCCAAACGCAAGCCCGAAAACTTCTGAGAGTTGAGTAAATCGCGCTGGCACTGAAAATTGGCCAACCAAATGGCAGTGCATATTTTATGAGATATACATATATACATATAGATATACTATATGCACACATATATATATACATAGAATTAAATACATGTATATGTATATTACGTATACGTAAACGTTATTTAAAGCGTTATAAAATTTGGCATTGCCTGCTGCTCGGGCATTCCCTGCCCTGTCCGGCTGCGACTGTGGTTGCCACGCTGATGTGTCTATGTGTGTGTGTATGCGTGTGTGTGCGTGTGTGTGTGTGTGTGTGTGCCACTTTAGCACCCTTATGGCATGCATAAATGCAGGCAGTGCTCGCCATTTGCCATTTGCCATTAGCCAGCCGCACAGTTGGACTTTTTGGCCATTGACCGAGCCCACACCCAAAGCTGGTCATCGTGTCAAGATGCCCTACGGATACCCTCCTTCCCTCTCCAGCCTCCCCCTTCAGTCTCCCCCTTCAGTCTCCCCCTTCAGTCTCCCTCTCCAGCTAAAGCCGCCGCTGTACATTTTCTAAATGCAACTGGTAAAAGTGGTGCGAATTTAATTTCTCAACGCGAGACGGGCCCCAAATTGTGATTTAGAGATTTAACGGCCCCAAAACTGTGCGACCAGCATGTTCCGATTCCATTTCATTCCATTTCATTCCATTGTCCTTGTGTCCTTTCCTGTTGCTGTTGGTCTGCATATTCGCTGGCAACATTAAAATTAAACTTTTATTTTCTATGCATAAATGTAAAATCTAAACAAATGCTCAGATCAAATCAAAATGAAACCTTGTGTCTGTGTAAGTATGGGCGGGTGTGTGTGTGCGTGTGTGCGTGTGTGTATTGCCATTCAGTGAGTGTTGACATGACACCAAAGCGACAACTCTTTATAGTTTTTGAGTATACAACAATATACGAGCGAGCGAGTGCATAAACGAATGACTCGACACTCCACTGACTGTCAAGGCAGACAGACAGAGGGACACAGAGAGAGAGAGAGAGGAAAAAACGACAGTGGAAAGGAGAAAGCAGCAGTGAGAGAAAAGTAGCTGCTCTGCATGTACATGGCACGTGCCCTGTGACCCCCGTGCCGGAGCAGAGACAAAGAGCAATGAGATGACTTCAAGAGCTCTTGCTCTACACTCAACGGAGCCCCATGCATCTCATGTGCACTTTGTCATACATATTTATAAAGCAGAGGTAGATTATTTATTTAGTTAGTTTTTCACTTTCACTTTGTCAAAGATTTGGCATGGGAAATGTGGACAGCTTTGTGCCACCATTCCGCCACGCGATTTTACATGTGCAAAAAAAAAAAAAACAACTGCGAAACCTCCACTAAGTCTTGAGTCTGTAACATGCGCTGTGTTTCATTTCATCATTCCTGCCGCCTAACTGTTTTTCATTCCACCATTCCGCTCATTTATTAAATTACAAATTAGCCCAATACAATTTATAGGGAATTCCCGCAGGCGATTATTCTCAGATTGTTTCATTCCAGCATTCTACTGAGTTTTTTCTAATAAGACTGTATGCTCAAGTAAAAATTACACCGAAACTCACGTCCTTAAGTGTGTGGTGAATTTAAGTTTCATTAACATGCCTTGCTGTTTCATTCCATCATTCCCCTAGGCAGCTTACGAACAATACATGCGAAGAAGCAATGCAAAGCTGAACGCTTATGGCTTATAGTGAGTTCCCACAGCTAATTGTTGTCAGAATGTTTCATTCCAGCATTCCCCTAGGCAATTTTACAGCTGTCATTTTCATTCCACCAACCTATTGAGCGGCCTTTAAGTGCTGAAGTACACTGTAATCATTAGGTATGTTGTATGTTATGTTCCATTCCATCATTCCATGCCATACAATTTTCACTCAGATTCTTCAATTCTTGACAACCTAAATTCTATAATAAATTGGCACAGCTAATTAATGTCGGAATGTTTCATTCCAGCATTCCATAAATGAACAGTAATCCTTGTTGCTGTTGTCTTTAATGTTCCATTCCATCATTCCGCGCCATAAACTCTGCACAAATATTCCTGAATTGTAAAGAAACTCCGTATTAAAATAATAAGACCGCCTAAATAATGCACACTTAGAGCATTTCCGCTTCGTCAAAGCGAGTCTTAAGCTATTTTTGTTCTTTTTATCTGCTTCTTCTTAGCCCTGTTGTGGTTGTTGTTGTTGTTGTTGCTAAAGCATCGTTACTTGGCTTTTGCAGTGTTTTAGTGCACGCCTGATGCTCATATGCTTTATTATACTTGTACTTAACTACATATGCAATGCTTTTTACGGTTTCTACGTGCCTTTTTAACGGTACAGCTATAGCAACGTCTCCAACACTGGCGGCGCCCGAGCAGGGATTCAAAAGTGTTTGGCATTTTGTCAACTCTGCAGTAGCTAAATATTCGATGAGATTTGCGAGAGTACAGTCAAATTTTTGGAATTTTAAGCTTAAGCTGGATTTGGGAATTATGTTGGGAAGTGAGTTCGGAGTAGATTTTGTGATAACTGTGGAAGATTGCATGAAAATCGAAAGATCTCATGGACTTAACTTGGCAAAGCTTAGATTGTTGTGGGAGCTGGCCCAGCGAAAGGACTTGTGAGAATGAGCTCCTTTTAGAGACTATGCCACTGGACTGGAAATCCACTCAGTTGCTCGCATTATAACAACATTTCAGTTTAAAAAAAATATTATTCTTCACGTGATTTCAACTGCCGTTCCAGGTGGAATGATGCGAGAGCCAGAGACAGAGACAGGGAGAGGGAGGGTGAGAGTGAGAGGGAAGCTGTTGATAGACAGTTTTACGCATACTTCAATTAGCACATAATTTACTTTGGACTCATCAGAGTTCATCAGAGCGCTAATTGAAGCGCTTTTAGTTGCAGCCATAAAAAGTGTGTGTCTGTGTGTGAGTGTGTGTGTGTGTGTGTGCGCGTGTGTGCGTGCTGCTCGGAAAGTGTTGAGGTCAACTCTTTGCACCTTTACGCCTTTATACGAGGAGTTGATGCTTGTCCATAACAGCAGCTCGGTCCATTAAGCAATATTCCCAAATGTTGGCCCCATCTTTCAAATATTGCCATCTCTTTCGCACACTCTGTTTGCCTCTCTTTCCTGCACGTTCAGTCAATTATTTTGCAGTTTTTGCGGTTCTCCTTGGCTAATTAAAACCAAAACAAATGCAATTGTCACCGCTGGCAAAAATAGCAAAAGCTGTCAGCGCCACAACAATGTCGATGTGTGTGTGTGTGTGTGTGTGTGTTTGTGTGTGTGTGTTAGGGTGTGTGTCATTGCTTAGCCATTGCAGCAACCGCAAACAATAAGCAAGGACAATGCAAATGAAGTGGGCAGCGAGCGGGTGCAAGGTCTAAGGACGACAGCAATAAAAAAGCAAGTTGGTGCCCAATTGTCCAGCTACACAGTGCTGCACTAAAGGATACCCTGCAAAAACGCATAAATATCTAACGTAAGTGCCAAAAAATGAGACAGGGCTTTGGAAAATTCGACTCGTAAGGGGTAAAGGAGGGTGATCAAGGTTATTTTTGTGCCTGAGTAGCTTAGCGTCGAATAAACAAGCAGTAGGTCACTGGTTCGAATCCAGCTTAGCTGCTTAGGGTTTGTATGGTTGAGGGATTGGCGGGCATCTACCTGATGTTGGCACGTTTTTTTTACCCAAGCGACGCCGTGTAATTCCTTCTTTCTACTTCTTTTTCACTCTCTTCCATATGGAAAATGTGTTAAAAAATAACATCCACTTTTATAATCTAATAAAATAATACAAACTTTCGGAGCTTAAATATTTTTTTTTTTTTGAACATAATTATTATTTATTTTATTTAAAATCTGCCCGATTTTTGGAGCTTGAATATGGCATCAAGTTGTGTGAATATACTAAAGTACAGGACAAAGCTTTTAAGAAGGATTCAACCTTGCGGGTCTTGGAGTAGATTTCCAAGAAGTTAAATATTCCTGAACTGAACCTTCATGCCACACAATTGGTGTCCTTGAGATATTCAATTGCTTCTCGTTTTGGAAGGATGCATGGATTAAGCTCAATATCGATATTTATCGATGACAAATATTAAATTCCCTTTTTACTCACTGACATCGACATATTCATTAAGTTGAGTTCAGCTGGAGTTAGCGAAACTTTTGTCCGTCTGTTGCACGCCCTTGCACAACTTTGTCATACCCTATTTTCAACATTTTCTGCTTACAGGGTATTAAAAAGGCAAAACTAAGGACAACAACTGCACACAGACAATGAATGTCACTAGAGTGCGACACTCACCGCTGCCACAAGCAACCCTTCCTTCCCCCCCCCCCCCCCCTCCTCCTCACCACTCGACCTACCCCCTCGCCGGCCCCGGACACTGAATGTTGCTTTGTGTGCGACCGTTTGCTTTGTTGTTTTGTGTGCTTTGAAACATATTCCCGCTGCGTGCTGTGGCTTTTACTTGTGTCCCATGCCTGTTGTTGTTGTTGTTGTTTGCTGATTGTTGTTGTTATTGTTTTGTTGTTGTTGCTGCTGCTGCTGTTGTTGTCGTCGTCGCTGCTGCTTTTATATCACAGTTGGACAAAGGGTCCCAGAGCCAACAGTGAACAGACATATCTAATTTTTAGCTGGCTTTTACAAATTTAAAGACTTGCTGGGACAAGGCTGAAAAAATTATAAATAAAAAGCTACAACAATTTTGAAAGACGTTTTTTCCGATTTCCCCAAACCAAAATTATATATAAGCAAAAAATCATATCTTTTTTTTCTATTCAAATTAATTTTCACATATTCTGGAATTGATTTGAGAGCTTATGCTTTACGAATTCCTTCCAACATTCAAAGGAAAATTTATTTTAAAATTTTTTTTTTATTAATGTTATTCTTAATCCCATCTTTTTGGAAAAAGTTTTTTTATTAATATTTTATATCAAATGTGTCAAAAATGTTGACTTGTAAGTTTTCCGGATACTCTAGACCTTATACTTCAAAGGCCTATCAATTGAATTCAATAAATTGTTATTAAAGTAGGATAAAACTAAGTTAAGTCAAATTTTCTGTCAAATATCGTTCCAACATTTTTTTTAATTTTGACTTGTAAAATGCCTGGTAAATACGCCTGGTAAATTCTCCCTCTAAACTGCAAACGCTTTTATTATTATATTAACTAAGCCCATTTTTATGCTTAAAGGAATTATGCCTTGTAAAGTACCTGGTAAATGTTCCGGGTAACTGCTCTTTATATTCTCGAAACGCTTATAACATTGTCGAAGCAGAACTGATTTTCATGGCTTTTGAACATCTAAAGTGCCTGGTTAATGCTCCTGGTAAATACTCTTATATCATTTTCAAAACTAAACCGACTTGTAAAGTGCCTGGTAAATGCTCCTGGTAAGTTATACTTTTAATCTTTCATGCATATTTGCACATGTGAAGTGCCTGTCAAATGGTCCTGGCAAATGTTCTTACTTCATTGTCAAAACTGAACCGACTTGCAAGGTGCCTGGCAAATGCTTATATATCATAGCCAAATCGTGACCGATGCTTATGCTTTTTTTAATTTTTGATTAGTTCTCTCTATTCTTTATGCAGCTAAAAACATATTAGTTTTTTAATTTGAATAGTGTCAGGTATTTTTTACTTTTAAATAGTATATCCAACTTGACTCGATGGTATTTTAATTTTATTTGTGTGTTGCATAAAGTCGAGTGCGACTTACAAAACTGACGAAGCTGCCCCCTCTGCCCCCTTCCGCCTCGAGCTTGTTAGCTGTCAGCATGGAGGTGGCATAGACGAGACCAAACACTTGGCTGTGGCTATTGTTGAACAATATTGCTTGTGTACAAGTGTTGTGTGGCACAGGGGAGCGGCGCCCCGCAGTCGGTGGCAAGCTTTGGTGCTACCCACATCAACTGACATGGGGGCAGGGCGGGCAAAGTGGCCGCACGGCCATGGGGCAAAGGAATTGTGTATCCGGATGCATGAGAAACTAATGTCATAGTCATGCCGCATGACAGTGCCAACAACAATAATGCACTCCTCATGAGGCTGACGGGTGGCCGAGGGGTGTCTGGGATGTGTGGGGTATGCAGTTTCAAAGCAGCACCTGCGCCCGCAATATGTGTGAGTGTGTGTGTGCGTGGCGTGTGTATAATGTGCGACATTTGCCATTTGACTTTGTTGCAAGCTGCAAACGGAAGCAACAGTCGCTGATTTGCCATATGCATTTCTTTTGTTGCTTGTGCCCTCCGGCTTCGGCCAACGCGCTTGCCACAAATGAGCTGCAAGCTGAGCATCGAACGGGGGCCGCCATATTGCACAAAGACTCCAATTATGGCAATGAGAGCACACGATAACTGTACATTGCATTACACGTTCCTGTCGCGCCGGCTAATGGCAACAAATTTTTCAATGTGCGTGTGTGTCTCTGTGTGTGTGTGTGCGAATTTTTACTTGCCAGCACAGCTGACATCGCCTTTTGTGTATGACAAATGGCAAAAAGGCTCATCGGGAGGCCGTCTCTCTCCCTCTCTCTCTCTCTCTCTCTCTCTCTCTCTCTATCTGTCTCTGTCTCAGTGTCTTTGGGTCGGCAGTTGTATGCGCTGCAAATGTAATAAGTAATGCATGCATAATAAAATAGATGTGCCTGTGTGTGTGTGTGTGCGCGTGTGTGTGGCATACTTTTTGGCGCTGCGTAAAAATTTGTGAGCTTAGAATAGTTATAAATCATAGTTTGAGTGGGTGTGTGTGTGTGTGTGTGTAAGTGTCTGCGTATGTTAAAGGCAACGCAAATTTACAACATGTGCAATTTATACTCGAACACAAAGTAGACGCAAATTTAAAACTCATCTCAGCTTTATAATTCACAAGTAGTTTAAGCTAGAACAATAACAAAGACCTCTTCAATATGCTTGGCAATCACAAAGTAATATTAAAAACAGTCAAGTTTCAGCCAACTTTTGCCTGTTTTAGCTATACATTTTTCGCACATTTTCCGCTTTTGTTGGTGAATTCACCCAAATGGACACATTTGCCTTTAAAATGCGCGTGGATATTGAACTATCGCTCATTTAATTTCGATAGCACGCATCTTTCACAGGGACAAGAGCTTTAAGCTTTAAGCTTAACTTAAAAGTTAAAGGGACTACTAACAAAGGGTTGCATACAACAGTTTTCCACCCAACTTCCGCTGGTGTGGGTGGATTTGTACATTTATGGTATTAAGGTATTCTAAAATTTGCCTGCTTCAACTTTAGTTGCGGCAGCTCGCTCCAAAATGGTTGAATCGCAAATTTGAATTTCGTTCTTCACATGTGAACTGACGAATGACGAAGACCGTAAAATAGCTGGGAATAAGCTTCGCTCGAAAATGAGCAAAAGCTGATTAACAGGCACAAAGAAAGGATGTTTGGATGAAGTTGTTGTTGCAGTTGCAGGCCCGTTTCTAACCCGAGGCAGACAATTTGAAAACATGCCTCGTCTTTGGCGTCAGTTGCCAACTGATAAGAACGGCTTGCAACAATGCGCTGCGATACAATTGAAATGCAAAGTGTGGCAGTTGCAACTGCTGCTGCACCTGCAACTGCAACGGCTGCAACTGTCAGTTGAAGAGAAGTTGCCGCTCGTCAAATGGTTTACTCGCCTTTGCGGCCAGGCAGAGGCAGCAGACCAAGCTAAAGGCCATCAAATGCCCCACTGACTGGCTAATGGAAATACTAGCTGCCACGCCCCTGTCCACCGAACACGACTCACGATTCCAATATTATGCAGCACACGTGGCGTATAACGTGTAACTTCTGATGAGCTGTGAGCCAAGGCAAAAGCCTAATGCGAAACATTGCCAGCAAATAAGAGTGCTCGTGACGGCATTTCACGACTAATAGCTACCCTAGCTACAAATTGCTATAAGTTGAGGTGGACTTGAATATGTTCAACTTACTGAGTGATTGATTGACTAAGTGAGTGATTGATTGACTAACTGACTGGCTGGTTGATTGGCTGACTAAATCAATGGTTGACTACCGTGCTGTATGAGTGATTGAGTGAGTGAATCACTGACTGACTGACTGACTGACTGACTGACTGACTGAATGATTGAGTGATGGAGTGATTACGTGACGTTCAGACTGACTGACTGACTGATTAACTAACTGACTAAGGGACTAAATGATTGATCGACTAACATACTGAGCAAGTGACTGACGACTGACTCACTGACTGACTAAATGATTGAGTGATTGACTTACTGAGTGAGTGCTTGATTGACTGATGTAAAGTTTAACTGACTGACTGACGTGCTGACCAAATGTTTAAATGATAGAGTGATTGATTGACTAAGTAAGTGATTGACTAGCTGATTAAATGATTGATTGACTGACGTACAGACTGACAGTTTGAATGACTATTTGACTGACTGACTTACTCAGGGACTGACTTACTAACAGACTGAAACTTGAAACGCGTCTTTACATAGCTTCAACCTCTTATAGACTCTTATAGACGGACATTCAGATGGTTGTTCCGATTAAGAATATATATATGTATATATATATGTTGATGTTCTCCGAATTGTAGCCTACTGCCTTGCCTTTGCATTTGCACAACTTTGTCAGACTCTTTTTTAAAGCCATTTTCCAAGGCATAAAAAATCGTAAATTGCGCTGACATTATCATGGCCTGTGCATAATTATGTAATAAATATAATTTCCATGGAGAGCACATGATGGTGACAACGTTGCGAACCAGTAGGACGTAAGGGGGAGTGGGGAGGGGGAGAGGTCGAAAGGGCCTGGAGGGGTTGTGGAGAGGCAGGGGCTGGGACATGTAGCTATATCTGGAGAATAGAGGCGCTTCGGCACAATATTGGCCCACAAAATTTTGTAATAATAAAGTTTCGGCACAGCGAATGCAATGTGTGCATGTGTGTGTGTGTGTGTGTGTGTGTGTGTGAACGCCTCGGGTCAACACACTCACAAATGCATGTGTGTAAGTATGTAAGCGTGTGAGTGTGTGTAATGTGACTACTATATAATTCATTATTAAAAAGGCTTAATGACAAAACTTTTGGCATTTTAAACAAAATACAAATTACCAAAAAATATGCACAACATTGGTAGGCCGTAGCGAACAAATGTGTGTGTGTCTGTGTGTGTGTGTGTGCGTGTGTGTATTGGTGTGAAACAACTCATTTAGAGACAGTTTGCTGTGACAGTCTATACGAAAAGTTTTTATAATTGGAATTAATAAACCACATGAAATGCCGAACAAACCATTTAATTTAAAATAAAACTGACATTTTTATAAACACACTATATTATAAATGAAACCAATTGAACATTAAGTAAATTCTTTAAAACAATGTGAAGACGCTTTTTTTCAGTTTTTTTTTTCTCATTCAAAATTATATTTGGGTATTTTATTTTAATTTTCTTTAATCACATAATTTTGTTTATTTCAATTATTCATATTAAGTGATTTAATGCGATATTCCTGGTTGTATTTAAAATAGTTCCAGCCATTATCTTAAGTATATTTACTCAATATTTAATACATAAACTAAGTTTATACTAACTTTAGCTTCTAAAGCTGAAAAGCTTCGGCTCTATAAGGTCTATTAAAATAAATATTATACAAAATAAATTTTAAATCGTAATTAATTTAATATTTAATGCTCGTTTTGGCGACCTTTCCAATTTGTAAATCTTTATTTAGCTTCAATTAATATTTTATAATTTATTTTTCAAACTATTGGAGCTTGTATTTGTTTCTAGTCCAGAAAGTTAACGCCCGCAAAGTTCAAATATATTTCAAACTTAATGCTCTTCTTGAAAACGAAATCTCCTTTGAAATAGGCTACGAAGGAATAAGAGCTACTTAAATGGCTGGAAATTTAAAATCCAAGTCGTTTAGATAGTCGACTTGAAATAATGCCAGCAAATTTACGTAATACTCAAAAAAAAAATAACAAAAAATAAACGAGAAAGTACGAGTATATTCGGCAAGCCGAAGATTTAATACACTTGCAGACATTTGCCCGACAGTTTTGCGAATATGTGAGATTTAGTGAAGTTCGTAAATCTTTTGATGAAAATATCTTTAAAAACAGAATATTTTCATTTTTCGATCGATTTTTCCTATTGAATTATATATTATAGTATATATTGAATTATATAGTGCATAGGCATCATAATTAGAATTGGCGCATATGTAATCAGCATAGTCAAAATAGTAAATGCCGGGTTCGGTAAAGATATCTTGATAAACAAAAGAGTTTTTCAGAACAGAACCTATTTTTTGAACGTGCGTTATAATGGCAGCCTTATGATATAGTGCTCCGATCCGGCTGGTTCCGACACATGTACCTACAACAGAAAGATAGAACTATGCAAAGTTTCAAGAGAATTGCTTTAAAGCTGAAAGACTAGTTCATAAAGAAACAGGCAGACTGACTTGGCTATATAAAGTCGGTTGTTGATGCTGATCTAGAATATATATATACATACAGATATATTTCCCCCATCAAGGTCAAGGCGCGGCTGCCCGACTAGGAGATAATCTTAACCCCAAAACCTTCGAACATTCTTCCATTTATATATGCACAAGAACACACAGATAAATATATATATATAGACAATCGCACGTGCTTCTTCTCTTCGCCTTAGACTATAGGAAATGAATCCTTGATTATCTTGATTATCTTCGCTTTTTAAGGTCCGATCTTTATGCAATTTGAAGGGTTTCAATTTGGCATAAAAATATGTGTGTATAATTAATCGGAGTTTCTTTATAAGTTTTGGAAAAATGGCTGAAGGTATGCAAAATGTGAAATATTTAAAATATTTGTAATCTATACGAATACACAAATGAAAAGTTTATTGTAGTATGTAGCTCCCAAAATCTTCAAGCAAAGACAAAAATCGACAGTTATCGATTAAATGAAAATAGGAGGAGCTATCGATTAAAAATGATGGCATTGAAAAATATATGTACATATATATTTTGTATATCTGAATCGTCTGTTACGCGCATTTTCACAAAACCAATATGCCCCATTTCGATGGGTTCAGGGTATACAAAAAAAAAGGTCTCCCCCAAAAGCAGACAACACATTTGAATGCGCGAGGGCAATTAGCAACAAAAGTGACTGCCAGAGAGATAGCGCAAAATGTTAATGTGCTCGAATGAGAAAGAGCGAGAGAAGCAAAGAGAGAGAGAGAGAGAAACAGAGAGAGAGAGAGAGAGAGAGGGTAGACGTGACAATTATGTCAACATATCGTGGCAGCCACTGTAGCCGCCATTTTGTGACGCTTATTATTACGATTATTAGCTGAGGCGCCTTTGCGCTGGCAACAGTTGCGGCTGAGGGAAATGCCAGCCATTCCCCCAGCTCCCACGTACCAGAACCACCCCCCACCCACAAACCCACCCCCACCCCAATTGCGGCCCACTTGACTTGAGGCGGAAACGGAAATTGCGTTAATAAAGTGCGCACTGCTGTTGCAGCGACTGCATTTGAAGTGCTCCTCAATTCCATTCAGTTCCGTTTGCCCAAGCCGGCCACTCCCCTTCCCCCCGTCTCCACGCCCCTAGGGGGGGGGGGGGGGTGGCTCGCCATGCTTGATTGGCTTGATGGCGAGTCCATTTAATGGCAGCAGTTGACAAAATTGTCGTAGCAAATGAATTATTTCTTATTATTGACCGGAAATCCAATGACAACGATTAGTCGCAGCGCTTAACCCTTGACCCCAGCTACCCGCCACAGCCACAGCCCCTTGCTCCTACCTTGCCCATCGGCGCTCCATCTATGCAATTTGTGGCTGTTGTTGGCAGCTTGTTGTTGCGGCAAATGTTGTGTGGCTTTAGCTTTTGTATTTGGCGAGTTTCAGTTAATTACTTAATCGCCACTAAGTGCATAATATGTGCTATTTGCCAAAAGTCGGATTTTAATAACATATTTGGCTTTGCTGCGAAATTTATTTGCTTCAATTACCTGTCCGTTGCCAAGGTGATGTCAATGCAATACTCGGCAAATACGGTTGACATGCCGAAAGTTTGGTGTATCAATTTTCAGACAGACAATTCGCCTAAGCCTGTTATTATATTCGCTAACAAGTTCAAGAGAATATGCGACATCTCCGTTTTATGCGTATGAATGCAATAGTTAAGGCGCTCTGCAAGTTAGAGACTTGAAACTTGGGATACATACGCATCAAAGCACGCCGAAACAGTATACCAAATTTGACAAGTCTAGCTTTATTAGGGTCTGAGTTCAATGGGGTTGTTAGGACTAACATGGATAGTGCTTAAGCACATTGTATATAATTTAAAGAGAAACAAAAATATATTTACCCATATAAATCGGACAGTGAATATACTGATGTATTCTTTGTAAATATAGGGTATTAAGTTGCGGCTTTATCGTAAGCACAGGGTATAATTTTAAGCATAGTAAAAATTTCATTGCAATTTCGGGTTTGAACCGGCTCGGTTCAGGGCTTACTTTTTTATTTTTGGCAGAAACAAGAACGGAAAAACAAAAAAATGCTATATCGCCAATCTATCGCCTAGGAAGATAAAAAGGCGATGGCTATATATTTGGATTTTTATATCTCTTAGCTCTTTTAAGCCTGTTTGAAGGGTTTTTACTTTGATTTCGGGCTTATTTCATACTCAAATTATATCGAAAATACGGGTTTGAACCGTTGCGGTTCAAACCTTATCTTCAGCTTATGTATTTACTAGTCTACATTACTGAATTCCATCCATTTTCGACTACGATGCCTAGAAAAACCAAAAATTATCTATCGGCAACTTTTCGCCTGGGAAGATAAAAACACGATAGGAATATATTTGAATTTTATGCATCTTTTAACTCTTTTAAACCTGTTTAAAGGTTATGTACTTTGAATTTTGGTTTGATTAGGGGCTTTTTTTCGTGGTAACAGTTTTATTGGAATACCAGATTTAGGCCAGTTCGGCTTAAAGAAATAAATACTCTCACCATTTGGATTAAGCCTGTTTTTGTATCAACATGTTAATAAATCCCATATTTTAAGTCCCCACGCAGACTTTATTTAAAAGAACTTTAATCAAATGTATTTAACTCATTTGTGGTCAATTCCAGTGCACAACATTTTAAACATTCTGAATGAAAATCATGCTGTGTCACATCAACCGAAACGACGTTAATCAGCACTAAATGATCATCAGTCGGACAGTGGCAACGTTTTATGTAGTGTTGGAAAGCAATCAAAAACAAATTCCACTTAAAATAACAGTACAGAAACACTTTCCACTTAAATTAATTGAGATGAACTGCTGGGCGCCGTGTCAAAATAAAAAAAACTTTTGGCAAATCCCAACGGGTCGACTTTAAGATGCCGCGTAAAAGCAGAAAATTATCTACAAAGATTTCAAAGCCAAACTAAGAATCAAATTTAACTGATGCACTGAAAAGAGTTGGAGTATAGTATATATTAAAGACTTCGGCGTGGATTTGGTAAAGTTGGAAAAGTTTTCGCTAGGCCAACGATTTGCATTAGTTTCTGCTTGCCCATGGGAGATGCGACTTGGAAGCTGGCATATTATGTTGCGTTAGCTTGGGTTTTTTTTCCTTGGGCTCGGCGATAATGTCACCAGGCAGCCGCATATTAACTTGGCCAACAAAACTCTCGCAAGCAGCCGCAGTTAGCAGCTAACTAATTACCAAAGCCCTTCGCCCCAGCACCTCAGGAGGCTACAAAATGGCGGCGTCGGCGTCGGGCAGCCACACTTAAGTAAGCGCCAACTTTTTACTATCAAAAAGTGTTGAAAGAAAATAGAAAATAACAAAGTGTAGTTAGCCAAAAGGTTTGCCAAAGTTTAGATACCCTAGCAGATGTGCACTTTTGTCAGCCACAATTCGAGTTCAGGCCCTGCCTTGTCTTTTCTATCGCCAAGCTATCGCCCTGGAAGATAAATGCATATAAAAGGTATTAGCTTTCGGATGGGCCTTGATAAGAAAAATTTAACAAAATGACGAACATTATTCATTTTATACAAATTGTTAAAAAAAAAAAGCCAAGAAAGAAAACTAGAAATATCGCCAATTTATCGCTAGGAAGATAAATTAGCGATAACTTGTTTTTTTTTTTTGTTTAATTCGGATTAAAGTTCTGTGGATTTTTAGGCAAGTAGATAGTTTCGGTTGTTCAATATTATATTGGATTTTCGGGTTCGAACCGGTTTGTTTCAAACCCTGTTTTAAAGTAAATAACGAACTAATTTATTTGCTGTACTGTCGACAAATGAAGATTATCGCCTGGATAAACTCAAAAGCAATATCGCCTGGGGAGATAGGAAGGCGATAGCTATATATTTGGATACTATGTATCTTTAAAACCTTTTAAATTAATTTAAAGGGAATTCACCTGCTCAGTTCTCTTGCTAAGACACACTCATGTGCATAGAAATGTCCACTTCAATGCAGGACGCAGCTCATGCGTAAGCTAATGTGCCCATTGTTAGTGTATGGAAATAGTAAAATTGTTGCAGCAACCAAGCAAAACAGTCAACAGCAACAACAACAACAACGGCAACAATGGGCGACAACAATAACTGGCAATGAACTGAGAGCTGGCTGCAACTTGGGGCGTCTTTGGCTAACACAAAGTGCAAACGTTTTGGCCATTTTGGGCGGCAGCAAGACATGGCAAACTTTTTGCAAGTCACCAGCGAAAGTTGCCACAACATGCACTCACACACGCACACACGCACACACACACGCACACACACTCGCCTGCAATTGTAAAATGTTTTTTAATTTGACCAAAAATACTTTTGCAATAGTCACGAGTCGGCAAAAACAAAAACTTGGTAGCCAAACATTTTGACGCTCATATCAAGCACACGAGCAGAGGGCAGGCGGGGGAAGGGGGAAGGGGGGCTGCAGCGAGCGCTTTGCTCAGGGGACAGTGGGCGTGGTAGCAAAACAAATGCAAAAAAAAAACTAGAAAAAAAGGGCATAACGAATATTAAATGCCCTGGCAGACATTTGACTTACAAATTTTTCTAACTAACAGAATTTTTCTTTTAACAAAGAAATTTACTTATTAAAAAAAAAGCATCAAATAGAATTTTTTTGGAAATTATATATTTTAATATTAACAACAATTTTTATTTAAAGGCAATTTTGTAAAATTTTGCAAAACTAGCATTATTAAAATTTACGTATGTTCAAAAATTTCTATATGCGAGCTATATGATATAGTAAAAGGATTTAATGCGGCTTTGGCAGAAATGCTGCAAGAATATTGATGCTCGTCCAGGCGGAGTTTGTTTAGAACGAAAAAGTTTTCCATTAAGCTTTTTTGCCTGCAATGATATAGTATGATATAGTAGTCCGATGTTGATAAGATTTTCCACATATCTTAGATATGTCGAGAACTCTTAGAAAATACCTAAAAAGTGGTTCCCACTTCCTATAGAAGGTCTAGGACATAGTGCACCAATCCGACTTGCTGATCAGGAATATATATAAATTACAGTATAATAGCACATATTTCGTGACGAATATTATAATACCCTCTACACTCTACCAAATTGAAACAAAAAAAATATGGAAACGTAAAAACTTATGCACCCAAAAACTTCAAATGCGAAAAACTGCAAAACGCTGGACACGGTCCCCGTGGGTGGACTGGACTCGTCTGGTCTGGTCTGTTCAGGTCTGGGCTGGGCTTGTGGGCGGCGACAACGAAAGATGGGGGCGTGCCGGCCACAAAAGCAAGCAAAAGTTAACAACAGTGTCTAGGCAGCATGACATGTACCAAGTTCGGCTATAACAATAAAAATAGCACGTTACGCTCCGAAACGGACGGCGGCAGTTGGGTGGGCAGGTGTGTGGGCGTGGCAGGAAATGCACAGCTGGACATGGCATATCAAAAAATATGTATCCTTGCAACAACACCAGCTAATGTTTATGTATAGAGCTGGAAAAGCAGCAGCAGCAGCAGCGGAAAACGAAAACTTTTCGTTGTTATTTTCAACTTAATGAAAATGTAAGACACACAGCCAGGAAGCGCGCTGCAGTCGTATAAAAGTAAGTAGGTCCGGGCAGCTCGGCGGTGTGCACTTACAGATAAAGTGGTCAAGTGCTTATATATAGTTTGTATACCCTTATTTAGGGTATTATAATCCAGTCATGATATGTGTAACGCATAGAAGGGGACACCCCATAAAGTATATACATATATATATTCCAGATCAGCATCAACAGCCGAGTTGATATAGCCAAGTCCATCTGTCTGTTTCTATGCGAACTTTGCATACTTCTATATTTCTGTTACAGGTAGTATATAGTACTTCAAAATCGGACCACAATATCATATTGTTGCCATAGGATAGATCGGCCGAAAAGTTGGTTTTTGTAAGGAAAACTTTTTTGTTTATCAAGATACCTTGACCAAACCAAAAACCATGCTCCCTACTTATGCCAAACTTTATCAACATTGGATTGCTATATAATATAATATAATTTAATTGTTTCTGATATGGAAACCTTATCTTATATTCAGATAACTTGACCAAACTCGTGAGTTATTAAGTTACATTATGATTCTTATATAAGTATAAGCGCGATCTTATCAACATCGGTGGATTAGTAGGATCTCATAAGGCAAAATAGAAACTCAGCATTTTGCTGAGCTGCACTTTTCTCGCATATCTGCAAAAGGCAGGGTATTAACTCTTCGGCGTGCCGTTGATATCCTTACTATCTCGTTATATTATTTTTTTGCTATTTTTTATATATATATTATTTTTGTAAAAGCTAGCTAGCGTTATGAAAGTTACTTTTCAATACCATTCACTGCAAATAAACGCTTTGCACTTTTATGGCAAATTCACTTCAACACCCTCGCTTAATATATTATATTCACAACAAATTTGCTGACTGCGAGTTCAATGGGGCTGGATGGGCGGAAGGGGGGGAGGGGGGCAAAGTGCTTGACTATTGCTCATATAATATTTTATGATAGTTCCTATTGCAATT